>SJXQ01011842.1:31251-47023 GCA_006408695.1 Aepyceros melampus | reverse complement strand
CTACTTACCACAACCCTCAGAGGCAGAAGTTGCTATCTCTCTTTTTTAAAATAATGTTTAAATCACAGTAATACTTCTCTTTCCGACTCAACCTGGTTCTGGTTTCCAGAGGCAACTACCTTTCTTTCTTTTAAATTTACTTTTAAAAGTACAGTTGATTTACAATGTTTCAGTGTTCAGCAAAGTGATATATATATGTGTGTATGTGTCCTTTTTCAGATTCTTTTCCATTATAGGTTATCACAAGATGTTGAATATAGTTCCCTGTGCTACACAGTAGGTCCCTGTCTATCTATTTTGTATTTAGTAGTACATATATGTTATTGTTTCATTTGTTGTATAAAAACTGAGTTTAATTAGGTCCCATTAAAAAAAAATAAGCCCTTTTTAAAAAAAATTGTTTCTTGTCTTCATTGGGTCTTAATTGCAGCATGCATGTGGGACCTAGTTCCCTGACCAGGGATTTAACCTGGCCCCCCTGCACTGGGAGCACAGAGTCCTAGCCACTGGACCTCCAGGAAAGTCCCAGGTCTTAGTTTTAAATTTTTCTTTTTGTTTCCACTACTGTAGGAGATGGGTCCAAAAAGAATATTGCTGTGATTTATGTCAGAGTATCCTGTTTCATTTGTTGTATAAAAACTGAGTTTAATTAGGTCCCATTAAAAAAAAATAAGCCCTTTTTAAAAAAAATTGTTTCTTGTCTTCATTGGGTCTTAATTGCAGCATGCATGTGGGACCTAGTTCCCTGACCAGGGATTTAACCTGGCCCCCCTGCACTGGGAGCACAGAGTCCTAGCCACTGGACCTCCAGGAAAGTCCCAGGTCTTAGTTTTAAATTTTTCTTTTTGTTTCCACTACTGTAGGAGATGGGTCCAAAAAGAATATTGCTGTGATTTATGTCAGAGTATCCTGCCTATATTTTCCCCTGAAAGTTTTACAGTATCTGGTCTTAAATTTTGGCCTTGAATCCATTTTGAGTTTTTTTTTGTATATGGTATTAGAGAATACTGTAATTTCATTCTTTTACATGTACCTGTCTACTTTCTCCAGGATCACTTATTGAAGAGAGTGTCTTTTCTTCATTGTATATTCTTGCCTCCTTTGTTATAGATTAATTGACCATAAGTGCATGGGCTTATTTCTGGGTTTTCTATCCTGTCCATTGATCTCTGTGTCTGTCTTTGTGCCAGTACCATGCTGTTTTGATGACTGTAGCTTTGTAGTATAGTCTGAAGTGAGGAAGTTTGATTCCACTAGCTCCATTCTAATTTTCTCATTATTGTTTTTGGCTGTTTGAGATCTTTTTTGTTTTCATACAAATTTAATTTTTTTTGTTCTAGTTGTATGAAAAATCCATTGATAATTTGATAAGGATTACATTCAGTTTCTAGATTGCTTTGGATAGTATGGTCATTTTAACAGCATTGGTTTTTCCAGTGTAAGAACATGGTATATATTTCCATTGTATCATCTGCAGTTTCTTTCATTAGTGTCTTATAGTTTTCTGAGTGCAGGTCTTTTGCTTCCATAGGTAGGTTTATTCCTAGGTATTTTATTGTTTTCTGATGTGATGGTGAGTGGAGTTGTTTCCTTAATTTTTCTTTCTGATACTTCATTGTTAGTGTATAGACATGCAGCATATTTCTGCATATTAGTTTTGAATCTTGCTACTTTATCAAATTAACTGATGTGTTCTAATAGTTTTCTGGTGCCATCTTTAGAATTTTCTGTGTGTAGTATCACATCATCTGCAAACAGTGACAGTTTTACTTTTCCTTTCCAATTTGGATTCCTTTTGGATTCCTTTTATTTCTTTTTCTTATCTGATTGCTATGGCCAGCACTTGCAAAAGTACATTGAATGAAAGTGGTGAGAGTGGACATCCTTGTCTTGTTCCTGATCTTAAAGGAAATGCTTTCAGCTTTTTACCATTAAGTTTGATGTTAGCTGTGTGTTTGTCATATATGGGCTATTCATTGCTATGCTGAGATATATTTCTTCTATGCAGAGTTAACTACTTTTGACTCTTTAAACCTGCTTCTTCTGCTGTCTAAAGTCCTATTTTAAAATCAATGTCTGTTCTACTTTTTCTTATGCATCTTATTCTTATGTATCAGTTCTAGGTATCTTCTCACTTAAGAGCATGGGCTATGATGTGAGTCTCCTGGGCCTAAAGGTAGACTTGGTAGGCCTACATTTCTCATTTCTTTCCATTTCCAGCCTGTATGACTATGGGTATTTTGCTTTTCTGAGGCTCAATTTCCCTTATCTGTGAAATGAAATAAAGTCTGCCTTAGAATTTTGCTCTGTGGATGAAATGAGTAATATTATATAAATGTCTATTCCTAGCAGAATTCCTGGCACATTGTAGGTGCTAAGATGTTCCCTCGTATTTTCTTTTGTGTTTCTAGAATATGGTACTCATTATGTTTTTGAAGCTCAAGTATTCTTGAAAGTCATCTTCTAGATATCATTCATTGGATGACGCAGATGGAGAGTCTTTATTGGGCAGTTAGTTGTGATCTCTGTTCTAGTTTGACACTGAATCTCAGAATGATGAAATCTTTTAAGGTTCATTTTATATCTTTCCCTTGGAGAAAGGTGGAGGGGAAGATATAAAATGAACTTTAAAAGATTTCTAAGAATTATTTGTTTTGTATTGAGTTGCATGTTTCAGGTTTTATTTCAGAGGGAAAGAGTAGAGACAATGAGTAGTACCTATCTTTTACCTCCTGAGTTCAGTTTCAGTTGAGGAATGAGACAGGAGTCAGACCGATAGTGGCCTGAATATCAGCTCTGGTACCAACTGATAGGAGCATGTGTCTAAGATTTGTGACCAGAAGGCTTTAGACACTCATCTTTCCAGTCATAGGCAGATGTGACCAACCCATGCTTCCCACAGGAGTATGAAGAGAAAATCTGCCATTGAGGCCAGGCCTCTCGAAAAATGACCCACCATGTGACTCAGTGTTCATTTAAGCCTTATTGATAAGATATGTCTGTCTCTTTAAAGGGAAGGAAGGCCATTGTTGGTGAGGGATTGGAGCCATGGGCCAGTCAGCACCTCCCCTACATGTGTCCTTCCTGAGCAGTAGAAGTTCCCTCCTTCTAAGGGGAGGCAGAGGGATCAGCTTCCCAGGGAAAGCTTATGACCGTTGGTATCCCAGCCATGGTACAGTTTGCTGTGGTTCAGATCTTTCAGTAGGAGTTAAATTTGATGATCCTTCAAAATGGAATGATCTTAAAAATCCTTCTTTGAGGACAACACCTGCCTACCATCTGAGACTTATTTTTTAAGATTTGGACTATGAGTTCGCTATGTATGTTTCTTTTGCAGGTTTTATGTTTTTCATCTATTCTTAGCAGCATCAGAAAATCCACTTCATGTTGTTCCAGGCAGTGATTTTGATATTTTAATATAATTTAATGTTATAATATTATGTTAATAATAATTGTATAATAATGTATTCCATTTCCTTGGAGGAAATACAAAGAGCAGTTGTGAGCCAAGAATGGTTTGTTGTTCTTGATGTGCTGTTGTTATACCTTCTTTATTTTAAAAAGTTCGAACTCTGCTAAAGGTGATGCCATAACAGGCTGCTCTTCTGTCTCTACCTAATTTGATGTATAAGGAAACTATAGAAAGAAAACCTTTTACTTATTTATATACTTCCAAAAACCTGTACTGTTAACCTACAGAGATCAGAAATGGTTTCATCTTGAGTGATAATTTCCCCTTTCTGTTGGAGTTGAATACTGCCTGGTTATGTTTAACTGTTTTTGTATCATATTGGAAAAGTTGTTATTAAGTGTTCTGGAAATAAAAGGAATGAAAAATATGCATTCATTTTTGTGACTTAAAAACTTTTCTTCAGTTCAGTTCAGTTGCTCAGTCATGTCTGATTCTTTGCGACCCCATGAATCGCAGCACGCCAGGCCTCCCTGTCCATCACCATCTCCCGGAGTTCACTCAGACTCACATCCATCGAGTCCGTGATGCCATCCAGCCATCTCATCCTCGGTCGTCCACTTCTCCTGCCCCCAATCCCTCCCAGCATCAGAGTCTTTTCCAATGAGTCAACTTTTCACATGAGGTGGCCAAAGTACTGGAGCTTCAGCTTTAGCATCATTACTTCCAAAGAAATCCCAGGGCTGATCTCCTTCAGAATAGACTGGTTGGATCAAAATTATTTTTAGTTTGGTTATTGAATGATAAAGTAATAAATATAAAATGAATTTATTCCTTTTTGTATTTTTCTCTATTTGGTTTTGCATTCTTTCCATAAGGAAAAGAAGATAGTGGCATTTATTTTTCAAAAATAAGCAAAATGATAATGTTGATTCTTTTTTTTATCCAAAATTTCTATTTATTATCCAAAATAGTAAAGTTAAAACTTAAATATAACAACCAATATTAATAGCTCAGATTACAATTTTCCTGAAATTTCTTATGCAAATAAGAATAGTCACATTGTTATATTTCAAAACATACAACTTTCTTTCCATTTTGTTTTTCAAACTATTTTATAAAAAAACTTTTAAATAAACTACTTTTCAACTCAATAATTATAAATTTACATTATCAGTTGGGGAAATATGTAATATTCCCTTTAGAGCATTCCATCATAATCTGAAATCAGTTCTAACAATTGAAACTTTGTGGTTCCTAAAAAATTTTTTTACTATTAAAAAAAATGACTGCCTCAGCTGGTATGATGTTATATAATTCTACAGATTTTTAAAATAAATTTATGTAGTTTCTTTCTAAGTAAACTGTAAGATGCAATGCAACATACATTTTTGTACAAATATCTTTGTCTATTTACAGCATTCCCTAGAAGTGAGCATTATTGCTATTTCTTCTGTGTGTAATCACAACTTGACTATTAATGTATGTTACAAATGTTTTCCCAGTTTTTACTGTTCTTTATCTGTGTTTACAGTTTTTACTTAAATAGAATCTCATGTTACATTTCTGAAAAAGTTTATGTTTTTCTGATCAAGACATACATTTTTTCAAATCTTCATCCTTTATATATTTTTTTGTTCTTGTGCATCTATATTTTGGATGTTGATTCTTAATGTTCAGAATTCATGCTCATTTTCTTGCGCCTTGGGAGTGTGTATGATGAGTGGAAGCATTCTAAATAGCAGGGTATATATAGAATTTACCTTATATTTAGAAGTTGAACGCTTAAAACATGGCACTTTTCTAACTACTCTCATGATTTTCTATCCCAGTTTAGGTTTACACCATTCCACCTTTCCAATTTATTGCTAATCTTAACCTGATGTAAATATCTCCCTGCTTTATTATGACTTGGTTGACTATCTTTAGATGGTTCAGTTAAATTGTACCCAGGGGCACTAAGGTTTGCTGTCTTAAGTGAAAGAAAGTGAAAGTGATTCAGTTGTATCTGATTCTTTGCGACCCCATGGACTTAGTCCAAGGAATTCTCCAGGCCAGAATACTGGAATGGGTAGTCTTTCCCTTCTCCAGGGGTTTTCCCAACCCAGGGATCGAACCCAGGTCTCCCACATTGCAGGCGGATCTTTACCAGCTGAGCCACAAGGGAAGCCCCGGAATACTGGAGTGGGTAGCCTATCCCTTCTCCTGCAGATCTTCCTGACCCAGGAATTGAACCAGGGTCTCCTGCATCACAGGCAGATTCTTTACTTACTGATCTGTGAGGGAAGCCCTTGTTTGTCTTAGGTGACCCTTTGTACATAAACTAATTACTAATTCTTCCCCAAAGAGCAGACACTATAGCAGTTTCAATGTGAATTCATAAATTGTGGGTAGAATCTTTGTGAATCATGCTGACTTTCCCTCCTGCCATTTCAGCTCCTTACGAAGCTAGACAGCCCCTTGTCCAGCCTGAGGGACCCTCTTCAGGAGGCCCAGGAGCCAAACCCCCTCGGCATCAGGCTTCCCTTATCCGGGTAAGTGATGCCTCTGTTGGCTTATGCCAGTGGGAGACTTCAGGGGTGTGACTTTTTGAAGCCCCTCCCCCCTTTTAAGGAGGATATAAAGTTATCCCCTAATGCAGATATTGTGTTTCTTGTTCTGTTGCTTGTATATTTTTAAAATCTTTTTACTCTGTCTGTTTCTTCCCTTCTCTGTGTCTCTAGACTACTCTGGCCTGGTTTTGGATTTTTGGTCTAAAATGCCCTTCCACCTTCATCTGCTTAATCATTAGGCACCTCCTTCAGGAGGCCTTAACTTTGTCTAAAACAGACTTTTTTTTTTATCTCTGCCTTATTCTTTACTATCACATATTCAGTGCATACTTTGCTCTTGCCCATTTGTTTTGTGCCTCCAATTAAATTACCAGCTTTAGAAGGCAGAGGTGATTCTCCTGTATTTTCTGTCAGTGCCTAGTCCACTGCTATTTGGAGAACAGTTACTTGGCAGCAACTACAGTTTCCTATTTGTAGTTGATAAAAGAAATATGGTTGAAGCTCAAGTGATATCTCAGTTTCTCCTTGTTACACCACAACTTAGAAAATTTTACTTTCCTTTTCTCCATTGTTTCCTTTGGATAAAGAGGCTGTTTTTTCACCCCATGTCTGCACTGTTATGTTGTATAGTACCTCTGAGTCCTATGCTGGTGGAGTCATATTCCCAAAAAAGGGTGAGTGCCTCAGTGTGAGAGAAACCATGGAGAAACTGAGTTGCCTGTTTGACTCTAAAGACAGGAAGAAGTAGGGTGGTTTGTATAACATTTCAATTGTCCAACTGAGGAAGAAACATCATTTATGCATAGGGAGATCTCCTCACAATAGAGGGTGATTTTAGATAGTCCCATAATGAAGTGGGCTGGTATTCTAGAAGAGAATAAACAAGGCTAAGGGAGGTTGATGTGTTTACTTTATAGCTTCTGGAGATCGGTAGGCATGATACAGAATTTCTGAGGTAGAACTCTTGTGTACAAAGAATTTTCTTAAAGATGGTAGATAATTCAGCTTTATGCTGTGTATCTGTGTGTAACACTTCCTCCAACTATCATATCCAACTACAGATGAGGTAACTGACTGAGAGAGGTCAGGTCATGGGTCTAAAGTTTCATTTATAACTAGTAAGTGGCAGAGCCAGAATTTGAACCAGACTTGCCCAGTGGCAAAACCTGTTCTTTGAAATACTTCACTATATTCGTTAGAGTGCCAGGTTACAAGGAGACTAGGTTCTAGAGTTGTTGTATAAACAAACATTAGGTATAGTGAAAAATATTCCTGAAAAATCCCTTATTGGTACCACACTGGGGAGCCAAGATGCCATTCTCTCCTAAGCCCAGTAGAGCTAGTTTTACCCCTAAGTTGGAACAGACAGTTGTTTCTTCAGCTGAGCACCCAGATGGAGTAGTTGGCTGCATTTGGAGGTCCTGTGGTACAGAAATAAGTGTTTTTAAACATGAGAATCACACCCACTGTGGAGTGATAGTTACATTAAGAAAGGTATCAGAGGGACTGAGATTCATCTAAAAAAATCTGCAAGGTGTGGCTGTCCTTATTTCTGCAGAGTCTAATGCTGATTCTAGTGCTCTGGAGACCACATCCTGAACTGTTAGAATGATGGTCAAACAAGCAGTAAACCCTAGCTTCGCTATGGTCAGATGGGGCTCACCAGGCCCTTTCTGTGTAGCCACCTGGCAGGCGATAGCTTTGGGCTCTCGTTTAGATTGGTGTCCCAAGCCTTCTCTTCTAATCTCTAGGCCCATTTTTCTGCTGGTAAACATGCTTCCTGAGCACTTTAAAAAACTTACTGTTGTTCAGTTTCTAAATCATGTCTGAATCTTTGCGACCTTATAAACTGCAGCATGCCAGACTTCCCTGTCCTTCACTGTCTCCCAAAGTTTGCTCAGACTCATGTCCATTGAGTCAGTGATACTATCCAGCCATCTTATCCTCTGTCACCCCCTTCTTCTCCTGCCCTCAATACTTCTGAGCATCAGAGTTGTTTCCAGTGAGTTGGCTCTATGCATCAGGTGCCCAAAGTATTTGAGCTTCAGCACCAGTCCTTCCAATGAATATTCAGGACTGATTTCCTTTAGGATTGACTGTTTTGATCTCCTTGCTCTCCAAGGGACTCTTAAGAGTCTTCTCCAGCACCAGTTTGAAAGCATCAATTCTTCGGTGCTTGGCCTTCTTTATGGTCCAACTCTCGCATCCATACATGATTACTGGAAAAAACCATAGCTTTCACTATACAGACCTTTGTCAGCAAAGTGATATCTCTGCTTTTTAATACACTGTGTAGGTTTGTCATAGATTTCCTTCTAAGCGTCTTTTAATTTCATGGCTGCAGTCACTGTCTACAGTGATTTTGGAGCCCAGGAAAATAAAATCTGCCACTGTTTCCATTGTTTCCCCATCTATTTGCCATGAAGTAATGAGACTGGATGCCATGATCTTTGTTTTTTGAATGTTGAGTTTTAAGCCAGCTTTTTTACTTTCCTCTTTCACCTTCATCTAGAGGCTCTTTAGTTCCCCTTTGCTCTCTCTCATTAGGGTGGTATCATCTGCATAGTTGAGGTTGTTGATATTTCTCCCAGCAATCTTGATTCCAGCTTGTGATTCATCCAGACTAGCATTTCCCATGATGTACTCTGCATATACATAAATAAGCAGGGTGATAATATACAGCCTTGATGTTCTCCTTTAACAATTTGGAACCAGTCTGTTGTTCCATGTCCAGTTCTAACTGTTGCTTCTTGGCCTACATACAGATTTCTCAGGAGGCAGGTCAGGTGGTCTGGCATACCCATCTCTTGAAGAATTTTCCACAGTTTGTTGTGATCCACACAGTCAAAGGCTTTAACATAGTCAATGAAGCAGAAGTAGATGTTTTTCTGAAATTCTCTTGCTTTTTCTATCTCCATTGGATATTGGCAATTTGATCTTCAGTCAAAGATCAATTTGCCTTTTCTAAATCCAGCTTTTACATCTGAAAGTCTTTGGTTCACGTACTGTTAAAGCCTAGCTTGAAGGATTTTGAGCATTACCTTGCTAGCATGTGCTGCTGCTGCTAAGTTGCTTCAGTTGTGTCCAACTCTGTGCGACCCCATAGAAAGCAACCCACCAGGCTCTGCCGTCCCTGGGATTCTCCAGGCAAGAACACTGGAGTGGGTTTGTAAGATGAGTGTAATTGTATGGTAGTTTTAACATTCTTTACCATTGCCCTTCTTTGGGATTGGAATGAAAACTGACATTTTCCAGGCCTGTGGCCACTGCTCAGTTTTCCAAATTAGATGGCATATTGAGTGCAGCACTTTCACAGCATCATCTTTTAGGATTTGAAATAGCTCAGCTGGAATTCCATCACCTCCACTAATTTTGATTTCGCATTCCCAGATGTCTGGCTCTAGGTGAGTGATCACACCATCGTGGTTATCTGGATCATTAAGACCTTTTTTGTACAGTTCTTCTGTGTATTCTTGCGACCTGTTGTTAATCTCTTGTGCTTCTGTTAGGTCTCTGCCCTTTCTTTTCTTTATTGTGCCCATCTTTGCATGAAATATTCCCTTGATATGTCTGATTTTCTTGAAGAGATCTCTAGTCTTTCCCATTCTATTAAATATTTTCCTCTATTTCTTGAGTACTTTAAGCAACTCATATTTACTAAATACCTGTTAAGTGCCAGTACCATGTAGAGAGTACAAAAATGAGATATAACACTCCCATTCCCTGCCCTCCTAGAGCTTATAGATTATTGGAGGAGGTGGCTATTGATCAGACCATCACAAAGCAAATATATAATTATGATATGTGGTGAGCAGAAATTATACTGTGCTTTGAGGATGAAAAATGGAGGTGGGAAGTTAGGACTCAGCCTTAGCAGGCAGGGGTTGATCAAGGAAGTCTTCCAGTGGGAAATCACATTTGAGTGGAAAGGGGAAGGGCTGATCCTTATTGTCCAGGTGAGGGACTGGGGCTGGGGGAAAGCAGGCAAGAGGAGAGAGGGAGCTGCACAAACAGAGACGTTTACTATGAGCTTTGCATTTTATTCACCTCTCTTGCTGTGCTTAGAACTATCTTATAAGGTAATTTCCATCATTATCCCATTTTTCAGATGACAGAACCTGAGGTATAAAGACTTCATTTAGCTTGCTTAAGGTCATAGCTAGGAAGCAGTTGGGCTAGAGTTCAAACACTGGACACTGCTCTCTGGTCTTTGTCTCAGGAAGTGGATGGATGGTGATGTAATCTGTTAATCTGAGAAGCCCTGAATGAAAAACCAGTGTTGGGAGTATTGAGACAAGATCATAAGATCAGTGTTGAGATTTGAGCTTTTGAGACAGCCAAAAGGCAGTGTCAAGGAGATGGTAGGATATACGTGGCCAGAGCTTGGGGACAGTCGGGACTGAATAGAAGTATTTGGCAGCCATTGGCCATTAAGAGGACTTACGGGATCACGCACAAAAGTCAGACAGGTTCTTGCCCAGGTCTAGCCATATGCTGCATGACCTGAGGCAAGTTCCTTCTCTTTTCTGTAACAAGAATTAGTTGGAATGGATTTAATAGTCCATTGTAATTCTCTGCAACTGTCTGATTCCCTTAATGTTTGTTTGGTGTCAGTGGAGGTCCCTCCTCCTGTTTGGAGCATTGCCTTCAGTTTAAGAGGAGAACAAGGGGCCTTTTTTGGGACAGCAGTCTGTGGTTTTCTGGCTGATGTGTTTTTCTTCAGTTCTTAGGTTTCCTTCTTATGCCTGTCAACTTGATTTGGCTGGACTGCACATCACAGAAAGCAGATGTCAACCAGAATTAGCCAACCATATGCCAACCAGAATGTAGATGAGAGGATGTGACGTGAAGGATTTTGGTGGTAGGCGATTAATAGGGATTGGTCATGGTGCTAGACTGTGCCGGAGTCACTCATTCCCCACGTTGCTATGCCCATGACAGCCTCACTCTCTTGTAGCTTCTTCTGTGGCCTTGTATTTAAGTCCTTCCTGTCTTCATTGGAAGGGACATGGCCTCTGGGAACTGGGGAAGGCTTTCAGGGACTCTGGGTTGGCACTGTTGCAGCTTGTGGGCTTGGCGTTTCAGAGGTGCTTATGTGGATTCAGTGCCCAGATGTTTTTATTTTTTCACTCAGATGTTGGATACTTTTCCCCTTGAAATTTCAGATACTGAGCACACAACCTGTGCTGGTGAATAGTTGACAGTGTTTGTAAAGAAATGATAAATCTTATTTCCTCCTTCTCTGTTGTAGTGTGTTGATAGATCATTTTGTAGCATTTTAATTTTAATTTCTTTTGGTCATGTGGTATGCAGGATCCTATTTCCCCAACCAGGGATCAAACCCACTCTCTCTGCATTGGAAGTACAGAATTTTTACTACTGGATCACTAGGGAAGCCCCTTTGTGGTCTACTTTTCACAAGTGATCTTAACCATCTAGATTGCATAGTCATTTATGATTTTGCTGGTGTAGGGTTTCGAATTGACCTTCCTGTTCCCACCATACACCACTGCTTCTGTCTTTGCCATGGTTGCCAGAAACTACCTTGTGTTAAGTCCGTGTCTCATTGACGCCTTGGCAGCATTGAACAATGACCACCTTCTTAAAATGCCCTCTTCAGCCTCACTCTTGCCCTCTTGGTTTTCTCCTTTGTCTCAGTTTATCTATGCCTTTTTCCCATTGATAGCATGAAGTGTGAGAACTTTCTAATGTTTCTTGTACATTGGGGTTCCCCCTTTTTTTCCATTCTTAAAAAGCAGTTCATTGCTTTTTCACTCATTTATCTGTGAGCCTCACCTGGAGGAATGGGCATCCTATATTTCTTGGTTTTCCATCCCTGAGGTAGCCAAGGTAGTCCATTTGTTTTGTATCATTTTGGGAATGTTTTATGTATATATAAGCACATACAGCTATTCTTATATATGTAATATATGCAGTATACCTTAACCTGGCTTTAGGGAGACTGGTGTGAGAAATAAAATATCCTTCCAACTAGATCCCACTAAAAATATCTTTTACTCAATTTTTAAACTGTAAACATACGTGCTGTGATTTTTTTTCCTTTCTGAAGGGATGAACTTAATAGTCTTCTGGGGTAGTTTCTCAAAACTCACTGTATATATGTAGGATCAGTTCTTAGAAATGGAATAACTGGGTGAGATGGCTATACATTTTTAGTTTTTGGTAGAGATTTTCAAATTAGAGACTGTGCCCATTTATACACTTACTAACAATGTATGAGAGTGTGTCTTTTCTCATATCCATGCAAATGCAGTGTGCTAAGAAATTTAGGAATGTTGGTCAGTATGATAAGTAAAAAATGAAATCTTGGTGTAGTTTTTTTAGCATTTCTCTTGTATGGTTGAGAGGAGGTCCTGGGTCCCCAATGCATTTGGAGGAGGTTAGGAACTCCACGTCATTTTGGTTCTGGAGCACCCCAGGCCTGCTGGCACTGATTTGTTGTTTCTACCCTCTTGACAGCAAAGTTGAATTAGTTTATGGGTAGAGAGTGAAAGTGTTAATCACTTAGTCGTTTCTGACTCTTTGCGATCCCATGGACTGTAGTCCACTCAGGCTCCTCTGTCCATGGGATTCTCCAGGCAAGAATACTGGAGTGGGTTGCCATTTCCTTCTCCAGGGGATCTTCTCAATCCAGGGATCAAATCTTTCTCAGTCTCCCTCATTGCAGGCAGATTCTTTATGGGTAGAGATTAGGGCTGGGAAAATCTGTTTTAGGGATGGTAAAATCAACATAGTGTGTGTGTGTGTGTGTGTGTGTGTGTGTGTGTGTGTGTGTGTTGACCTCTCAAAGTTGCTGAAACAGCCAAATTCTCTTCCTCTGACTAAATGGAAGGAGGAGGGGAAAGGAGGGAGGAGGAAGAGCAGGAGGGGAGAGAGGGAAAGAAGGGAGAGAGGGAGAGGGTATATGTTTGTTTGCCTTTGTGTATAACTGGAAAAACTAGTTTGATAAATTTTATAGGAATGCATGTGATTTATTCTTAGTTTGACATCTTGTTTTACCACATTCATTCCCCATTTGATTTCAAACCCTAGCTGGAGTTTGATCATCTCCTAAAGGGTAGAAGGTTGATGTGTGTGTTATACTTCCCTGACTCTACCCAGAACCCACAGATACCCCAGTGGTCACTGTTATTACCACAAAGAGGTCCTGTATTTCACAGCATCCAGCCTCCCTTTCCTACTTATTTCCTTCATCTACTTATAATTTGTTTTGAAATTTTCTATCCCTTATTTTTAAAATATTTTACTGAATGATACTGAAATTTACTTTTCTCAGCCTACATCTTTTGTAGCTCTCTTAAGGTATTCCTCGGGTGCTCCCAATGTACCCACACTTCTTAATGATTCAAGTGATTATAGTCACCTAATTTCTTCACTGAGAGACACCTCTACATGAAAGGCAAACGTGTATTACAGGATGAGAATATTAAGGAGATACTGGATCACTGAAAGAAAGGTGGCTCCAGGACATAAGAAGAGGGTGCTTATGATAGAGATTGAAGGATGTTTATGGGACAAAGATGTTGATTCAGTAAATAGCATGACTAATTGGGTTGCCACCTTAAGGTATTTCCGAATCCATGCTTAGAGACAGTGAGAAATGTCAAAATGGTAGGCTGGTACATATGAGGATTCCATCATCCATGTGGTTAGACAGGCTGGTTACATGAAAGCAAATGAGCACATTTTACTTGTGGGGTCAGTGTTGCTTTTCTACCCCATCTCTGTGAGCATTTCATTAAAGGTTATGGTGTTCAGAAGTTTCGTGGTAGTAGCTGGGGCCCCCACTGATTGATAGTCAGGGTGCCTCTGAATTAGCCTCTTAGATGTAGCTGAAAACACCCAGTTGAACTCCTGGTGTCAGAGAGTACTTCATAAAGCTGGAAAGGAGTGTGGTATTTGATTCCTAGGCCCCTTTGGTCTTAGTAGATAGTGTGGTGTGAACAGGAAAGGCTCCTTACAGCAGCACCATTTCACCCCTAAGTGCATCAGTATCCCCAGACTTTTAGCGGGGCAGGCGGTGTCATGTTTCCTATCACCTATCCCAACAGAAGGTGCTACTGATCGAGTGCTTCTCTGCCCCCCTTACTCTTCTGGACTCTTCACTAGTCTGCACCCTTTCAGTCCTCCCAGCAGTCTTGCTTGCAGGATAGATTGCCTGTAATATTTTGTCCTTGACTCATCCATTGGGAAAGAGTAAGTAACCTCTAAGGGTTAGCTACCATGCCAGCGTGCCCTGAGGCTGACAGACATGGTCATTTTTTTCCTGATATGAAAATATACCAGATACTGTAAGCAAAAGTTATGTAAGAAATAAGATGGTGCTCTGTATAATTTAATAGTTCACTGGCCAGAATCTGCAACTAAACTAGATAATGGGGAGGGAGGTGTAAGTATAGGATATTCACATCCTCAACTGAGATCTTCAATCTGCAGAATTAATAGCAATAATATAGGCATTGCTGTGAGGTTAATTCTTAAAAGGAAATGGTACATTGGATGTACCATGGATGGATGGATGGATGTTTAAGATAGGAAGAACCCCAGAGCTTGCTGAGTGAGAGTACATTTTCTGGACTCTGTTCATATTCTGACTCTACCATTTACTAGGTGTGTGGTCTTGGTATGTCACTTCCCTTCCCTAATCCTCAGTTTCCTGTTCTCCAAAATGAAGCTCATGGGGCCTACTTTGCAGGGTTGTTGTGAAGATGAAAACAGATCCAGTATATTAGGTGTTCATAATGTCTGACACTTAGCAAAATCATGAAATGTGTTACATAACATTTTTCGATGTCTATGGTGATCATTAAAAAATTTTTAGTTTTTCTTAATAAGCAGCAATTGTGCGTTGCTCATTAAACTCAAGAGATTCCTATAGTTTGGCCTTCAGGCTTCTAAGCTGTTGAGATTAGATCCCTAAGTAAGTTTGGTAGTATGTGATTAAAGGCATCTTTGTAGATTTATTTCCATGAAGAGACTGATAAAGTTAAATTGCTCTGTAGGATTTAATTGTGATTAACTTCACTGTAGGCAAAACCAGAAATTATTTATTGCAACTTCCAGTGACTCTATAATTATTTCAAACTAAAAAGTTAAAAAAAAAAAAAAGGTTTTTACCCTCTCTGATTTCATAGGCGAGTCCAGCCTTTACACTGCTGAGTGACAGTTGTTGGTAAGTGCATTTAAAGTTCAGCTCCAGTCATTATAGAACTCAGGTTAACTGTTCTGTCTGTGAGTTAGAATTGACAGTTTTTCCGGTCATTTGCCAGACAGTTTTTGAGTGTTTACTGCTTGATAAGCACTTTTCTAGGCACTGGGGATATAACTGTTATCAGAATAGAAAAAATTTCCTGTCATCATGGGCCTTATGTTAGAATGAGAGTGAGGTGGGAAACAGGACAAGAGTATATAGACAGAGATGATACAGAATGGTTGGATGTGAAAGACAAAATCACTGAGCTCTGTCTATTCCTCTAGCTCCTTTCTTCATTTAACAATTTTTCTCAGTTTTACCATAGCCCTTCTTTCTTCTTTACTCTGTACTAGCTCCCTGAGAGTCTCCTGCAAACTCATGAAAGATAGAGTCATATCTTTCAAGCACAGAAAGATGGCTGTAAAGATGCATCTGCATGCTGTGCCTATAGATAG
The DNA here is from genome assembly GCA_006408695.1 of Aepyceros melampus. Classification (NCBI taxonomy): domain Eukaryota; kingdom Metazoa; phylum Chordata; class Mammalia; order Artiodactyla; family Bovidae; genus Aepyceros; species Aepyceros melampus. Next base: position 31,393 of record SJXQ01011842.1, on the reverse strand, counting down.
TCTGCATGAGCAATCCAATTAGAAAGCTGTTATTAGGTGGTCATATTACAAAAAGAAGATGGCTTCATGCTTCATCTTTGGTGCTGGAGTGGCTATGCCATGGGTACTAGGCAGGTCTGCCTTTCCTTTGGGCCTCGCTTGA
>SJXQ01011842.1:0-31082 GCA_006408695.1 Aepyceros melampus | reverse complement strand
CTTGAAGAGTAGGTTGGTTAGAGTAATAGCTGCTATAACAAATGACCTACATGTTAATGACTTCCCATAATAGATTGTTTCTCACTCATCTCACAGGTTGGCAGACAGCTTTCCTCCACATAGTGATTCAGGTGCCAGTGCTCCTTGTGTCCTGTGGCCTTGCTATCCTCTTCTCAGTGGGCCAATGGGGGAAGCACAGAGGAGAACCAAGGGGTGCTAGCCCTGCTGGGCATTGGCGCAGGTCACTTGCATTCCACCTTCATTGGCTTGAACTTAGTCGCATGTCTGTGGCTAACTGCAAGAAGGGCTGGAAAATGTCATTCCTGGCTGGGCAGCCACTCAGTGAGACCCGTACACCAGGCAGGTAGGGCGTGAACAATCACAGGACAGCCAGCATAATCCCACATAGAAGCACAGCTATCATTTGCTTCTCTGACTCTTCTTTTTTCTCTGTCCCATGATTGATCAGTTCCTATGATCTTTCTTTAGGCAGGTTAATGGTCATGTAGGCTATAGTCTAGTCTTACAGCCTGTGAGCCAGTCTTTCCCTTTAGGGTGGTTGAATCCTCTCACACCTTTGTTCATGAAATCACGCTTTGATCTGTGGTTGTTCTATGGCATTCTTATTTCCAAAAGATTGTTAACAGGGGAGGTGTCCTCACATAGACACTGTGGGCTTGCTAGGAGTTTTTGCCCTCCCCCCCCAGAGGTTTGTTGTTTGCTAAGCACCAAAAGGACTTTGTTCTATGGTCATCATTGCACCCTCAGGTGAAATGGCTGGACTCTAAGGCAGCATTTATAGGAGGCCTCTAGGGTAGAATTATATGCTAAACAGAAATGTTCTGTAGTTGAAAAAATATACACTCTCTTCTTAAGTTCTCCCCAACGTGCCTTCTTGCAATTCATATTTTTCAACTATGTTTGATTTTAAGATACTTTAGGGGTAGATGTTGTCTTTTGGGATTTTATTAATAGTATTACTTTTTTTAATGAGTCTTTTGAAGTCTCTTTCATTATAAACAGCCTGTTTTCCACAGAGATAACAACTTGCAGTGTGAGATATTTGGATTTCACTTGAAACAAAACTGAGGGTTTGAATGTTTTAAATATAAGCAAATCTAATTCTCCTGTGTCTAGAGAAACTGTATAATGAACCATATGTATGTGGCTTAAGCACACAGATGTGGAAGATTCTCTCTCTCTCTTTTTATATTTTCTTGAGAACACTGCCAGAGCTCAAAATTGGCACCAAGTACCAAAGATATCCACCCAGCCAAACAAACCACTAGAGGTGGGGTGAAACTGGGGGTGCTTCTTGGGCACACGTGGAGGTGGAGCTCCTCCTGGTTCTGGCTTCTCTTCAGAGGCCCAAGGCTCACTGTTCCCCCATCTCCATTTCTCAGTGCCTCTAGTCTTTGCAAGTAGACATTCTCTCTTAGGTGACTGACTTTTCAGATCTTTGATTATTATGGTTGCCTTTTGGGTTCATTGAGGTTGGCTCAGATGGTAAAGAATCTGCCTGTAATGCAGGAGAACCCAGGTTTGCCATCTCACCACAGGGACCAGACAGGGAACCATCTCCTCCAAATGAACCCAAAGTGAAAGTGAAGTGTTAGTGGCTCAGTCGTGTCTGACTCTTTGTAACCTCATGGACTGTAGCGCAGCAGGCTCCTCTGTCCATGGGATTCTTCAGTCAAGCATACTGGAGTGGATTGCCATTCCCTTTTCCAGGGATCTTCCTGACCCAGTTATGGAACCCGGGTCTCCCACATTGCAGGCAGACTCTTTGCCGACCAGGGAATAGATCAGCTTTGTTTTGGAATATTTTGGCTTCAGGTGTATGGCATGTGATCTGCCCCTTCCATATGCCTTTACCTGTCTCTGAAATCGCTCACTTAATGGTTGAGGAACTTGAGACCTCTCCATAGAGATCAGACTATGAGACTGACAGGGATGTCTGTTGATAGATCTCAAGCTTTAAAAGATGAAATGGATTTACAAGCTTTCTTTCATTAAGCACAGCTTAGAGTAGTGTTTCTGCATCTCTTTCAATATAAGATATGACCCTGAAGTTATTAGAGCCTGTCAATAAGTGGCCCTTCACCTGGCTTTGTAGTGTCTGTGCTGTGCCTGCTAGGGGTTGAATGTGGAATGAAGGCTTAGATGATACAACTCTTGCCCTCCAGATTGAAACCTGAATGAAGATATTTAACAACATTTTAAATGTTCAAAAACTGTATAATACTTGGGATTCACATTGTAAGATGCTCAAATCACTTGGTTTGTCAAATCAGTTAAAAACATGCAGTGAGAAGCAAAGGGAAAGAGATTGGGGTCAATGAATGTGTTTTGTGAGAGCTGGTAGAAGGGCCACACCATGTACAGGTTGCCCAATGTTCACATGTCCTCCCTTGTTGTTGGAAGGCACTTTTGGTTTTAAGGAGCAGGAGCTCTTCCTGTCAGCTTAAGTTTTCTTGAGAAGGAGAAAGGGGTTGGGGTTCTCATGGGAATCCAAAAAATGAGAGACAAGGAGTGGCCCAGTGGTCCCCAGTAATGAGAGCTCTTGGTTATTCATATTTATTCCTCTATTAACAGGCTTTGCCCTAGCTGAGTTGACTTTAGTGTCCATTTACCTTTTGGCTCCCAACAACCCCTGGACTCTTTCTAGTACTTCTGTACCTCACAGGTTCTGCTTGTGCTTGGTTCTGGCTCTCTCATGACTTTAAGTCCCAGCTGGCCCCAGCTTGACACCCAGCTCTGCTGTACATCTGCTCAGGGTCTGCTTTCTCTGCTGGTTTATCTTTCCACTTTTATCTATATCCCCAAGAATGAGCATCTGGCCCAGCTTGTTCTCTCTAGAGACGAGCTTTCTACACCAGAGCATCCTGTGCGCACCCACCCTTACTCGGACTGAGGTGGAGGAAATCAGGCATGAGTTGGGCCATGTGGTGCACATGTGGTACCAGAGCCATCTTTGTAGCAGAGCTGGGGGGCTAGGGAGCAGGCAGCACCTCTGCAGTGCCTGTGGGCCTGGTAGGTACATCAGAGAGCCCTTCAGGGCCATGGAGCTTGAGAATGGGTAGGATTTGTGCACACTGGGATCACAGAAAGAGTGTTTTGGGGAGAAGGCACAAATCTGACCCATGAGGAGGGACCATATGGGCTATCAGAAGCCTGCTGTGTGACCAAGGAGGAGGCTGGATTATAAGGATCATAAAAGCAAGGTGGAGGAGGTGAGTTTGTTTTATTGAGTAACAGGTCATACTGTAAGCTTTTAAGCAGAGAAAATCAATCACTTTCTCCTTTTTATTCTTGATTTCTACTGTCAGATTAGACTTCCCTGGTAGCTGAGCTGGTAAAGAATTCACCTGCCATGCAGGAGACCCTGGTTTGATTCCTGGGTCAGGAAGATGCCCTGGAGAAGGGAGAGGCTGCCCACTCCAGTATTCTTGGGCTTCCCTGGTGGCTCAGACAGTAAAGAATCCGCCTGCAATGTGGGAGACCTGGGTTCAGTCCCTGGGTTGGGAAGATCCTTGGAGGAGGGGCATGGAAATCTACTCCAGTATTCTCGCCTGGAGAATCCCCATGGACAGAGGAGCCTGATGGGCTACAGTGCATGGGATCACAGTCAGTCAGACACGACTGAGCGACTAAGAACAAGAGACTACTGATGCCACTCAGGAGTCAGGTAATATGAGAGAGGAAATAGAGTGAGCAGATGGTCATGGGATTGGGAAAAGAACAAGCATGGGCTGACGCAAACAATGATTGGGTTGGTAGCTTTGGTTCCAGGCATGAAGGGGAGTGTATTCTAGGGGAGTAGAAGCTTCCATGTTAGTACCAAGGAATGTAGCAGCCAACACCTAGTATGGAAATTTTGGCAACAGATTAAAAAAACTGCACTTATCTGCTGACTCCAGGAGTTCTGTGAAGTCTATGGGCATGTCCCTTAAACTCTCTGAGCCTCAGTTTTCATCTGGGAAAATGATACTACTAACTCCTGTGGCTACTTCTCAAAAATTTGAGGTACTCAGGTGAGATAGAGGGTGAAATACCTTGTGAGTTTCAAAACACTCTTTGAATTTAAGGCATTAACTAATGGATAATGACTTCCAGGGAATTTAAAAATGGTTTGATTTACATTTTAGTGGAAACTCATCCAGTATGAAAACTTCAAAGATGGCATCTCAAGGTTATATTACAACTCAAGCTTTTATAGACTTGTTTCTTCTCTGAATGGCATGAGACGAAAGTCAAGTGTTCCTGGGAAGAATTACTTCCAAAATGGAGTGTGTGTGTGTTGGGGAATTTGGGGCAGGGGACAGAGATGATCTACTGTTTTTTTCTGGTGCTAGTGACTAGAATACCTTCCTAATGATTAGTTCCTTGATAGTGCGTTCAAGAAGCAGGCAACTTGATGGCTCATTAGTAGTAATGCTTCTCCTTTCCTAGTCTTTTGTCTTAAAGGCTTACCCTCCTTGTTCCATGAAAGTGGCGTTTGCAAGAAGCACCTTAACCTCAGAGTAGACAGGAGGGATGAAACAAAGCTCTGGGCTGCTCTTTCCAGAATCACCATTTTTGCTTCTTTTCCGGTTCCCTTGCAGAGCTTGCTCTCCTGCACTACTACACTGGTTCTGTATCCTTAAATTCTCAACTTTGGCTTGCATGCCCCCTAGTGGCAGGTCAGATGCACCCCTTGTTACCCTGTTTGTTGCGGTACCATGACAGCCCATCTCTGCACTCCACCCTATTACTAAGTAGAACCCTCAGTTCACAAATGTGGAATGAGAGGTTTGTGATTTTGACTTGCCACTCAAGTGGGACCTGGGGACTTGGAACTTGATTCTGAGCATTTGATTCCCAGATTTATACACTGGGAATGCCTCAGAAAAAAAGATGACGTAGTTATAACTGTTTTAGATTTTTTTTTAAATGACTTAGAAGCGACTTAGCAGCAGCAGCAGCAAAAATAATCTAGATTATTTTACGATCTGCTTAGCTAATTTGAAAGGATCAAAATGTTGCGAATATTTGAAGAAAAGAATGATTGTACTTTCCCCCCTTCATCACATTGGTAAATCTTTTTTCACTTACCTGAGTGTTCGATATTTCATGCTTAGTCCTGTTAGCAACTTTGGGGAACACACATAAAAAAGTATAAAGCGTCATGTCTGCCCTTCAGAAGTTTATGTTCACATTAAACTCTAGTCATGAGGTGTTCACATTTATTCCCTTGAGAAAAAAAATAAGTATAATCCTCAGTATCTTTTATTGGGATTTAATATTTCTACTTCATTTCACAAAAGACAGATTCTGTGAGCATTTGCTTATTGATTTCTTTTTAAAGTCCTTTTCAGTGGAGAGAGAACTGCAGGATAACAGCACTAGTTACCCAGACGAACCCTGGAGGATAACAGAAGAGCAGCGCGAGTACTATGTCAACCAGTTCCGGTCCCTTCAGCCTGATCCGAGTTCCTTCATTTCAGGTAATGAAGTGTGGTGGGTGAGAATACAGGTCCCAGCTTGCTGTCTCACATAAATAACAGTGCCCATCTTGGGAAATACTCCATTCAAAATGAGTACAAAAACCTTCTATGATTTCAGTTTGTTTTTCTCTGAGGTTGAATTTCTTACCAACTATAATCCATGTAGAAAAATACTTGGCAACGGTATTTGGAAGTTTGTGTTTCCATTTCAAAGGAGTTAAATGGGAATATGAAGCATCCTGGTCCAGATCCTGTGCCTTATTAGCTGGAGCAGTTCTGGAAATGAGTGTTACAGCAAGGTGACACCTTTAATTGCTTACTCATTGTGTTGGATTACAGCAAGGACATAGTGTAGCCGCCCAATGAGTTGCTGTCACAGTTCTCCTTATGTTATATACACCTTGGAGTTCAAGTTCATGCTCATTTTCTTTGACTCCAGTCTTTCTCTGGTTTTTCTGAGAGAAAAAAATTGGAGGAAAATTGGCTAGCATTTTTATGTCCATATATTAGTTCTTCTGTAGTATCTTCAGAAATATATATTCCTGTTGAGTTCTCATGCAAAATTCAAGCTGAGAGGAATTGATTTTGTTCCTATGTGCCTATATTTCACCTGGCTGAAGACTAAACAAGCTGAAATAGAGTCTGGAAGAAAAATTCATGAAACTTTCTTTTTATACTTCAATTGTGAAGAATGACAGTATGTCCTTGATAGTTGTTACCTGACACATTGCAGTGTGGACTAAAATTAATTTTCTCTCCTGACATATGGTGTGTAGTTGGAATATACCTGTATAAATACAGATATCATTATCTGATTGGTAGTAATAGCTTTATTTGAAGGCAGAATGTTGTAGATACAACAAATTAATGTTGACAAAATGATTTAAAAAAACCCTCAGAAACCCAGATTTCATGTATTGACCACATGTTCATTTTATACACTGCTTAAATGAGTTTCTTCACAATGTATATACAGATATTTAGCCAAATGAAAATAGATACTTGTTAGGAATGTTTTTATTTTCTTTTAAACCTTTATATCTCACTGAGTTTCAAATGCAAACACAATTCTAGTGGCTGATATAACAAACCTCTATATACTTGCCACTCAGCTTTCACAATTTGGTTTTATCTATAACCTCTCTGAGCCTTGATGGTTTTGAAGTAATTTCCAGACCATTTCATTTGAAAATATTTTAGGATGTATCTGTAAAGATAAGACCACTATTAAAAACATAACCACACTCATTGGCACATTTAAAAAAAAAAAACACAAAATAACCCACAAATTGCTTAATATCAAGTCTTGCTCAGCTTTCCCTGATCTCACAACTGCGTTTTCAAAATTTTAGTTGATCAAGGCAGGAGAAGTTCATACATTGCAATCGATGGCCCCTTTTAAAAAACATTTTAAGTCTACATACTGTAAGATTCACCCATTTAAAGTGTACTATTCAATGTTTTTAGTATAGTCACAATCTAGATGTAGAACTCTGGGAGATAGTGGAGGACAGAGGAGTCTGACATGCTGCAGTCCATGGGGTAGTAAAGAATCAGATACGACTTAACAACTGAAGAACAACAGATTTAGAACACTTCCCCCCAAACCACCTACTTACTAGTATTTATTTCGCATTCCTGCTTTCCCTACCACGCCTCACTTAGCCTTAGGTTACCATTTTAAACTACTTTCTCTGTCTATAGAGTTGCCAGTTCTGGGCTGTTCATATAAATGAAATTGTGTAATATGTGTTTTTTGGTGTGTGACCTCTTTTATGTAGCATAATGTTTTTAAGGTTCATCCATGTTGTGGTATATACCAGAACTTTACTCCATTATCATTCCATTGTATGGATAGACCACATTTTATTTATCTTTTCATCATTTGATTGACTTTTGGGTTGTTTTCTCTTTTTGGCTATTAGGAATCATGCTGCTCTGAAGATTTGTGTACATGTTTTTGTGTAGATGTATGTTTTTGTCTCTCTTGGATATATACCTAAGAGTAGAATATCTGGCTTATATGATAACTCTATATTTAACCTTTTGAGAACCAGTCAGACTATTTTCCAAAGTGACTGCACCACTTTACATTGCCACCAGCAGTGTCTAAGGGTTCTAATTACTCCACATCCTTGCCAACACTTGTTACTATCTTTTGGTTGAATCCACCTTAGTGAATGTGAAGTGATATCTCTTTGTAGATGAAGGATGACATTGACCATCTTTTTATGCTCTTATTGGCCATTTATATATCTTCTTTGGAGAAATGCCTACTCAAATCCTTTTCTGTATTTAAAATTTTTCTTAGTTTTTGTCCATCCCTCACAGCATATGATGTCTTCATTCCCCAGCCAGGGGACAAATCTGTGTTCCCACTGTGGAAGCATAGACTCTTAACCCCTGGACCACCAGGGAAGTCCCTCCTTTGCCATTTAAAAAAAATTGTTGAGTGGTAAGAGTTCTCTATGTATTCTAGATACAAATTCTCTAGACATATGATTTGAAAATATTTTTTCCCTAGTCTGTGGCTTGTCCTTTTATTTTTCTGATGGTGTCTTGCAAAGCAAAAATGTTTAATTTTGATGTCCAGATTATTTTTTCTTTTGTTGCTCGCACAACAATCATATCTAAAAAAACAGTGCTTAATTCAAGGTCATGAAAATGTAAGTGTTTATTTGCCTCTAAAGCAGGAATATATATGGAATATATATTACAGTTTTATTATCATTATTTTTGGCTTGTGGGATCTTAGTTCCCAAAACAGAAGTTGAACCTGGGCCTCCAGCAGTGAAAGCACAGAATCTTAACCACTGGACTGCCAGACAATTCCTTATATCATAGTTTTCTTCCTTCCTTCTTCTCTCCCTGTTTCCCTTTCTCTCTCCCTTTTTCTCTTTCTTTCACGTGGTATCTTAATTCTGGGAAATGAAATGAAATGTTAGTCGCTTGGTCGTGTCGGACTCTGTGACCCCATGAACTGTAGCCCGCCAGGCTCCTTTGTTCATGGAATTTTCCAGGCAAGAACACTGCAGTGGGTTGCTGTTCCATCCTTCAAGGCATCTTCTCAACCCAGGGATCCAACCTGGGTCTCCTGTGTCTCCTGCATTGGCAAGTGGGTTCTTTACTGTTGAACCACCTGTGAAGCTTATAATGGGTTACTGGTCTTTGTTTTTTTTTTTTTTTTAAATGTCTCTGTATATTGGATGTGTTAAAATTTGGTCACTGATGGATCAATGCTGTGTTGTCACTTCAGTTCAGTCACTCAGTCGTGTCCAACTCTTTGTGACCCCATGGACTGCAGCGCGCCAGGCTTCCCTGTCCATAACCTACTCCTGGAGCTTGCTCAAACTCATGTCCATCAAGTCAGTGATGCTGTCCACCCATCTCTGTCGTCCCTTCTCCTCCTGCTCTCAATCTTTCCCAGCATCAGGGTCTTTTCAAATGAGTCAGCTCTTTGCGTCAGGTGGCCAAAGTATTGAAGTTTCAGCTTCAGCATCAGTCTTTCCAATGAATATTCAGCACTGATTTCTCTTAGGATGAACTGGTTGGATCTCCTTGCTGTCCAAGGGACTCTCAAGAGTCTTCTCCAGCACCATACTTCAAAAGCATCAATTCTTCGGTGCTCAGCTTTCTTTATAGTCCAATTCTCATATCCATACATGACTACTGGAAAAACTGTAGCTTTGACTAGACGGACCTTAGTCGGCAAAGTAATGTCTCTGCTTTTTAATATGCTGTCTTGGTTGGTCATAACTTTTCTTCCAAGGAGCAAGCGTCTTTTACTTTTATGGCTGCAGTCACCATCTGCAGTGATTTTGGAGCCCAAGAAAATAAAATCTGCCATTGTTTCTCCATCTATTTGCCATGAAGTGATGGGACTGGAAGCCATGATCTTAGTTTTTTGAATGTTGAGTTTTAAGCAAACTTTTAAATTCTTCTCTCTCACTTTCATCAGGAGGCTCTTTAGTTCTTTGCTTTCTGCCATAAGGGTGGTATCATCTGCATATCTGAGGTTATTGATATTTCTCCTGGCAATCTTGATTACAGCTTGCGCTTCATCCAGCCTGGCATTTCACATGATGTACTCTGCATGTAAGTTACATAAGCAGGATGACAGTATACAGCCTTAATGTACTCCTTTCCCAGTTTGGAACCAGTCTGTTGTTCCATGTCCAGTTCTGTTGCTTCTTGACCTGCATACAGATTTCTCAGGAGGCAGATCAGGTGGTCTGGTATTCCCATCTCTTGAAGAATTTTCCACAGTGTGTTGTGATCCACACAGTCAGAGGCTTTGATGTAGTCAATAAAGCAGAAGTAGGTGTTTTTCTGGAACTCTCTTGCTTTTTCAGTGATCCAGCATATGTTGGCAATTTGATCTCTGGTTCCTCTGCCTTTTCTAAATCCAGCTTGAACATCTGAAGTTCACGGTTCACGTATTGCTGAAGCCTGGCTTGGAGAATTTTGAGCATTACTTTACTAGTGTGTGAGATGAGTGCAATTGTGTGGTAGTTTGAGCATTCTTTGGCATTTCCTTTCTTTGGGATTGGAATGAAAACTGACCTTTTCCAGTCCTGTGGCCACTACTGCGTTTTCCAAATTTGCTGGCATATTGAGTGTAGCACTTTCATAGCATCATCTTTCAGGATTTGAAATAGCTCAACTGGAATTCCATCACCTCTACTAGCTTTGTTCATAGTGATGCTTCTTAAGGCCCACTTGACTTCTCACTCCAGGATGTCTTACTCTAGGTGAGTGACCACACCATCATGGTTATCTGGGTCATTAGGATCCTTTTTGTATAGTTCTTCTGTGTATTCTTGCCACCTGTTCTTAGTATCTTTTCCTTCTGTTAGGTCCTTACTGTTTCCGTCCTTTATTGTGCCCATCTTTGCATGAAATGTTCCCTTAGTATCTCTGATTTTCTTGAAGAGATCTCTAGTCTTTCCCGTTCTATTGTTTTCCTTTCTTTCTTTGCATTGATCACTGAGGAACGCTTTCTTATCTCTCCTTGCTATTCTTTGGAACTCTGCATTCAAATGGGTATATCTTTCCTTTTCTCCTTTGCCTTTAGCTTCTCTTCTTTTCTCAGCTATTTGTAAGGCCTCCTCAGCCAACCGTTTTGCCTTTTTGCTTTTCTTTTTCTTGTGGATGATCTTGATCACTGCCTCCTGTCTTCAATGTCATGAACCTCCATCCATAGTTCTTCAGGCACTGTATCAGATCTAATCCCTTGAATCTATTTGCCATTTCCACTGTATAATCATAAGGGATTTGATTTAAGTCATACCTGAATGGTCTAGTGGTTTTCCCTACTTTCTTCAATTTAAGTCTGAATTTTGCAATGAGTTCATCATCTGAGCCATAGTCAGCTCCTGGTCTTGCTTTTGCTGACTGTGTAGAGTTTCTCCATCTTTGGCTTCAAAGAATATAATCAATGTGTTTTGCTGTTTACCATCTGGTGATGTCCATTTGTAGAGTCTTCTCTTTTGTTGTTGGAAGAGGGCACTTGCTATAACCAGTGTGTTCTCTTGGTAAAACTCTGTTAGCCTTTGACCTGCTTAGTTTTGTACTCCAAGGCCAAATTTGCCTGTTGTTCCAGGTGTCTCTTTACTTCCTCCTTTTCATTCCAGTCCCCTATAATGAAAAGGACATCTTTTTTAGGTGTTAGTTCTAAAAGGCCTTGTAGGTCTTCATAGAACCATTTAACTTCAGCTTCTTGAGCATTACTCGTTGGGGCATAGGCTTGGATTACTGTGATATTGAATGGTTTGCCTTGGAAACAGATTATTCTTTTGTTTTTGAGATTGTATTCAAGTACTGTATTTTGGACTTTTTTTTTTTTTTTTTTTTTACTATGAGGGCTACTCCATTTCTTCTAAGGGAAATGCTGTGTGTAGCTGTAGTTTACTGGGCTGAGAGACCCTTTTATAAGAAAAAGTCTGGATTCATGGTTTTAATATTTGAATGCCAACAGCTTTTAAGTCTCCCTTCTACCTCTTCTCTCTCATGTTGGTCTCAAGTAAATATGAAAATGACTGGAGAGAAGATGAAAAGGAGGCTGGTTTGGGATTTCTTCATTGCTTGGGAGGAGGCTGGGGTGTGGGTACAAGCTCCTGGTTTGAGCATCTGTCCACACCAAAGGAGGGAGCACTTGGGCTTTTTCAAGTGTCCTCTCTCTGAACTTGTTAGCTGTCAGTTTCCCTGTGGGTGGGACGACCAGTATTCTCTACTGTGTGAAGGCCAAGCTAGGCCAGATCTCTAGCTGTGGGTTTGAGTGTATTGTACTTTGTAGAAAGGTAATCAGTGAGGAAAAAGAAGAATGAAATGAGAGAATGCCTTTATATCTATCAAATAGCTGACAAGTATGCTTTCAACACTTTTAAAAAAAAAATATGTACTTATGGCTGTGCTGGGTTTTTGTTGCTCTTCGTGGACTTTCTCTAGTTCGCAGTGAGCAGGGATCTAATTGTGGTCATTTCTCTTGTTGCAGAGCATAAGCTCTAGGGTGTGTGGGCTTCAGTAGTTACAGCATGTGGGCTCAGTAGTTGTGGCTCATGGACTCTAGAGCGAGCATTTAGTAGTTATGGCACAAGGGCTTAGTTCCTCTGCAGCATGTGGAATCTTCCCAGACCAGAGATTGAACCCATGATGTGGATTCTTGCCCACTGTACCATGAGGGATTTCCCTCAAGACATTTCTGACAAGTGTTTGACAAGGTGGCTATATGGATGGCCAACAGTCCTATGTCACCATTATTTTCAGGGTGCTCTGGGGGAGGAAGCTCATTCGTTTATAGGGTACTTGTCTTTGATCCTTTATATATCAACGGAAAATAAGTCTGCTTTAGTGTCTGTTATAATCCTTTGTTTTAAGGCCAATTAGAAGACTTATAATCACTAAGGAAAGACATTTGACTTTATCAGTTAAGAATAGCATTTAGGGCTTTGACTTGACTAATTCTTGTGTTAGAATTGTGAAACTGGTTTGAGAACAGAAAGCATAAAACTTTCAATCTCAATAAGGATTGAGGCTAAACATTTTAAGTGCAGTTGGAGCTTGCAGCTATGTAAGATGCAGAATGGAATCATTTCCATTGATACTGGTGAATTTCCAATGAATAAAGGAAGTAGTAATAGGTTCCTGGATACAATTCTTGAAGAGCCACCAAGAGATCTAAAATCTTACTGAAACACTTTCCCGCAATGCCTGTCTTATCTGTAGTGTGATGAGGTTAGTGGTGTTCATTTTCTTCTTTTTGCTTTGTTTCCTACCATGATTGTGTATTACATTCACACACTCTTTCATTTAAAATGCTGGACAGATTTTTATTTTCAAATTTTTGATATTTTTATCTTTTAAATTTTTAGTAAATTTTGCAGATTTTCAGAAAACTGAAGAAGGAACCTGAACATAATATACTTTTCATGTGATAATAAGTATTATGTCACTACCTCTTTTGCTCTCTTCTGATTTATATATTCTTTAAAAGCTGCTTGTATGTTGCTTTTAGCCACATGATTTGTAGTTGCTTTGATGAATAATTGTTATGTTTGTGGTTGTTATATGGTAGGGATGGCTGAATGAAAAAACTGGTAATTCATCTATACATAAATAAAAAAGCTGTTCTAGGTAAGTAATTAATGATTTATTTAAACAATGGCTTTTGACAGGTTCTGTTGCCAAAAACTTCTTCACCAAATCAAAACTTTCCATTCCAGAACTCTCCTATATATGGTAAGTACAATTAATGCCTTGTAGTTTCATACTATTATCCATAGCTATCCCTTAGCTCCTACTTTTGCATTTTAAAGCAATAATGTTTTGAATTTTTTAAAAACAACCTAAGAGTATGAATAGAACTTAAATTATTGTTGCTGTGAAGATTAAGTTATTATATGAAAAACGCAATGAATAGTGTCTGGAATGTATTATTCACTCTTTTACTCATTTAAAAAGTAATTTCCTGATTAGTATCCTTACCTAGTGCCTTTTCAATATAAACAGTTGTGTGAGCATATGAGAATTTCCATCTTGTGTATTTTCAGATTTTTCTACTTCATGTGCTGCACATAACTAGAAAAGCTTGAAAAGCTATTCTTTATAATATTTTATGAGGCCAGGTGAACAGAAGGTCCACAGATATTTTGGAATTAAGTTAAATTTGACTATTCTTGCTGCCTCTGAGTTTCATAAATTTGGCTTGAGTTTATCAGCTGGACCCTGGCTCAGACTTGCAGCTATGGTGCGCTCTGTACCTTGCTGCTGTGCCAGCTGCATCCCTGGCTCCAGAAGGGCTTCACAGCCTGGTCCAGATGGCTCTGTTTGCTTTTATGAAAGCGTTTGGTGCCTCTATAAGCTCCTGGCTGCGTGTGGGCTGTTCTTCTTCGAGACTGAGTGGGAGGCCATGCTGCTATAAATATATAATTAAAGTATTGGAATATTTATGTAAAACTTTTAAAATGAGGATTTATAAAAAATTATAGTAGGATTTAAAATTGCTTGTCAGTTTTGGGCATCATATTGAAAAACTATTCCATTGACACTTGTAAATCCTGAGCTGGCTTTCGGTTCTTCAGCAATATATTCTAACATTAAAGAAAAATGGCAAACCTTATTAGGCTTTAAAGCTTGGGAAAAAAAGAAGTAATCATTTTGTAAAGAATACAGTCTGTTTTGGCAGAATTCCTGGTCTTAACATTATCGGCATGAGGGTTCCTATCTTTTTGTTGAGATGTATCCACAGGAGCTGTGTGGACTTCTCTCCACCCATCGTTTAAAAAAAATTCCCTGGTTCCTTACCCTGAGGGGCTGGTATTTTCTGAATATTCCAAGGAGAGGTGGGTGTGAGGTTCCAAAGGAAAGTTCCAGAGCTTACCTTCCATGGTTTTTCTTTCAAGTAGAAAAAATATGCCTTCTCTCTCTACTTGTCCTAACACAGGCATATTTGTTTCTGTATGCCTAAGAGACTGGTTGAGCTTATGGGGTCTTAGTTGTTTTGGCAAATAGGTCTCTGCTTTTCAGTGGAAAACAATGACTGAAGCAAAGATAAGCCTTTTCAAGCCTTTCCCTTTCTTACTTTCATCTCATCTGGTTCCAGCCTTCCCTAGTTGCTATTTTTATCTGAAAACATAATTCAACAAGTATTTACTGAGCTTATTTGTATTTTTCCAGGAGAGAATTTTCAAGGAAATTTTTGATACAACATTTGTGTGACTTGAAAAATTCAAAGTTTTTCCTTAAAGCTGAAAAATGAAGTGCTTGTATCTGAGTTTGGATAATTGAGTAATGACCAGGACACTGGTGAAAGGGCAGGGTCAGGTGAAAGGGCAGGACCAGGCCTTCCTCCAACTATTTCAGGTGCCAGGCTTGGGCACTTCACACCAGGCATTTATTGAAGGAGTGTCAGCTAATGGTGAAATTGTGGGCATCCTGTTCCTTTTCATCCCATAGTTTTTTGACTATTCATTCTCTTAGAAAAACAGATCTACTGGAGAACTTGAGGACTTTAAATTTTTATTTATAAAGTGTACTCATGCTAGTGGTATTGATTTTTCATCCTCTGTGTGGCCTCCTGAGATTTTTTATGAGTTTGGGGGATCCTGCAGGGCCACCACCAGGGAGCCTAGGAGTTGTGTTTGCATGTTTGAGGCTGAGCAACTTTCCCTTTGAGCCCCATGTTAGGCGCTCATGGTATCTGCTATATTTAGGGAACTGAGTGATGCCGACTGCGATGGAGCCCTGACCCTGCCAGAGTTCTGTGCTGCATTTCACCTCATTGTGGCCCGAAAGAACGGCTACCCACTGCCTGAGGGCCTGCCTCCAACTCTGCAGCCAGAGTACCTGCAAGCAGGTAAGGCCTGGTCATAAATCCCAAACCTTAGATGTTTCCCATCCTGACCTTATAAGAAGCTTTTGTTTTTTAAATGATGTCCACATACTTTGAGGAGTTCTTTATATCTATAGTTACTGTCTTTAATTGATATTAGACTCACAACTTATCATGTGAGTCATAGGGATGATCTGGGTAAGTGTGAGTACTATCTGGATGGATTTAAACCAAGGTCACTTCAGTTCAGTCACTCAGTCGTGTCTGACTCTTTACGACCTCATGAGCTGCAGCATGCCAGGCCTCCCTGTCCAACACCAACTCTTGGAGCCCACTCAAACTCATATCCATTGAGTCGGTGATGCCATCCAACCATCTCATCCTCTGTTGTCCCCTTCTCCTCCTGCCCTCAATCTTTCCCAGCATCAGAGTTTTTTCAAATGAGTCAGCTCTTTGCATCTTTCATAAAAATTGTGGACCAGGCAACTCCTGAACTCCCAGCTGATAAAAAACATCAAGAGGAAGATCTACCTTTAGAGCCAGTGCTGACTTGGCATCTACAGGCCAATTCTCGTGTCCCCAAGTGACCTTAAGTAATGGAATGGACTAGGATTCTTGTACCTAATGAAAAAGTTTAAAAATTCCATGCAGTAAAATATATGAAAGGCTGTAATCCTAAAGGTACACTTAATTTTTTTCATATGTATCCACCCATATAACTGCATCAGATGAAAGATATAGAACATTCTAGCATGCCAGAAAGTTGGAATAGAACTCTCTTTGTCTTTTTCATTAATAAACAGCAATCCTCAATTCTCTGGAGAGGAAAGAGTTACGATGAGTCCAACATTTGTATTAACTTCTTTGGAAGATTGAAAAAATTAGTAGTGTCTTTTGACCATTCAAAGGCAGTGGGCTTATTTCTGATGTGATTTCTATTACTCACAGAAGTATAGCTTCCTTTGAAAGAAACAGCTGTCCAGAAACAGCTGGTGGTTTCAATAGCAATTCTCACTTTTTAGGGAGGATCTCTAAAACATGATAGCTTAGTCATTGATGATTATTGGCAAGAGGGAACCAGTGTCTAAAGAAAATGTGATTAGTCATCAATAGAGCATAAATTTTGGGGTTAGATCTGGAAGAGGTCTTAGATTATCTTGTCTTGTCCCCTCCTCATAAAGGCATGAGATTCAAAGTGACCAGTTACTTATCTAAGTCAGTCTTGAGATCATTGACTCTTAAATATTAATAAAAAAGTCTGTCATTCTCTGGTAGGTACTAATGGATGGAGGCTCAACCAAAGGGAAGAGTGTCTGGTGCCAGGGACAGGTAGAAATATTGGGGGAAGCATGACCCACAGGATCATGCCCAAAGGTCCTCAGAAAACGTATGAAGGGGAGAGTTCACAGAGCAAATTCAACTACATATTTCAGAACTTGGACTTTGCTTATAGCAGCTGCTTTCTGACACCAGCGGACTGTAACTCCAGCCTGCTCCTTTTCCTTACAGGCTTGGGGAGACTGTCAGGAGTCCCTAGGAACTAGTTTGCAAGTGAGCAGCATGATACACTGCTGTATTTCCTCTTTGGTGTCTCTCTCTCTGTCTCTTTCTCTGTCTCACTCTCCCCTCTCTCATTCCATTTTGGGTTTTTTTTTTTTTTAATTGGAGGCTAATTACTTTACAATATTGTGGTGGTTTTTGCCATACATTGACATGAATCTGCCACAGGTGTACATGTGTTCCCCTCCTGACCCTCCCTCCCACCTCCCTCCCCATCCCGTCCTTCAGGGTCATCCCAGTGCACCAGCCCTGAGCACCCTGTCTCATGAATTGAACCTGGACTGATGATCTGTTTCACATATGATAATATACATGTTTCAATACTATTCTCTCAGATCATCCCACCCTCGCCTTCTCCCACAGAGTCCAAAAGTCTGTTCTTTACATCTGTGTTTCTTTTGAAATTCCATATATATGTGTTAATACACTGTATTGGTGTTTTTCTTTCTGACTTACTTTGCTCTGTATAATAGGCTCTAGTTTCATCCACCTCATTAGAACTGATTCAAATGCATTCTTTTAAATAGCTGAGTAATATTCCATTATGTACATGTACCACAGCTTTCTTATCCATTTGTCTGCCACTGGACATCTAGGTTGCTTCCATGTCCTGGCTATTGTAAACAGTGCTGTGATGAACATTGGGGTACACATGTCCCTTTCAATTCTGGTTTCCTTGGTGTGTATGCCTAGCAGTGGGATTGCTGAGTCTTATGGCAATTCTATTTCCAGTTTTTTAAGGAATCTCCACACTGTTCTCCATAGTGGCTATACTAGTCTGCATTCCCACCAACAGTGTAAGAGGGTTCCCTTCTCTCCACACCCTCTCCAACATTTATTGTTTGTAGACTTTTTGATAGCAGCCATTCTGACTGGCGTGAGATGGTACCTCATTGTGGTTTTGATTTACATTTCTCTGATAATGAGTGATGTTGAGCATCTTTTCATGTGTTTGTTAGCCATCTGTATGTCTTCTTTGGAGAAATGTCTGTTTAGTTCTTTGGCCCATTTTTTGATTGGGTTGCTTATTTTTCTGGAATTGAGCTGCAGGATTTTGCTTGTATATTTGCTTGTATATTGTATAGGTATGTGGATTTATCTCTGGGCTTTCTATTTTGTTCCACTGATCTACATTTCTGTCTTTGTGCCAGTACCACACTGTCTTGATGACTGATGCTTTGTAGTATAGCCTGAAGTTGGGCAGGTTATTCCTCCAGTTCCATTCTTTCTCAAGATTGCTTTGGCTATTCAAGGTTTTTTGTATTTCCATACAAATTGTGAAATTATTTGTTCTAGTTCTCTGAAAAAACTGTTGATAGCTTGATAGGGACTGCAGTGAATCTATAGATTGCTTTGGGTAGTATACTCATTTTCACTATATTGATTCTGATCCATGAGCATGGTATATTTCTGCATCTATTTGTGTCATCTTTGATTTCTTTCATCAGTGTTTTATAGTTTTCTATGTATAGGTCTTTTGTTTCTTTAGTTTACTTTTCCTAAGTATTTTATTCTTTTCATTGCAATGGTAAATGGAATTATTTCCTTAGTTTATCTTTCTGTTTTCTCATTGCTGGTGTATAGGAATGCAAGGGATTTCTATGTGTTAATTTTATATCCTGCAATATTACTGTATTCATTGATTAGCTCTAGTAATTTTCTGGTGGAGTCTTTAGGGTTTTCTATGTAGAGGATCATGTCATCTGCAAATAGTAAGAGTTTTACTTCTTTTCCTATCTGGATTCCTTTTATTTATTTATTTTTTCTTCTCTGATTGCGGTGGCTAAAACTTCCAAAACTATGTTGAATAGCATTGGTGAGAGCGGGCATCCTTGTCCTGTTCCTGACTTTAGGGGAAATGCTTTCATTTTTTCACCATTGGGGATAATGTTTGCTGTGGGTTTGTTATATATATGGCTTTTATTCTGTTGAGGTATGTTCCTTATATGCCTGCTTTCTGGAGGGATTTTTTTTTTTTTTACCATAAATGAATGTTGAATTTTTTCAAAGGCTTTCTCTGCATCTATTGAGATAAGCATATGGTTTTTATCTTTCAATTTGTTAATGTGGTATATCACATTGATTCCTTTGTGAATATTGATGAATCCTTGCATCCCTGGGATAAAGCCCACTTGGTCATGATGTATGACCTTTTTAATATGTTGTTGGATTCTGTTTGCTAGAATTTTGTTAAGGATTTTTGCACCTATGTTCATCAGTGATATTGGCCTATANAAGATTTTCTATTTCTTCCTGGTTCAGTTTTGGAAAGTTATACTTTTCTAAGAATTTGTCTATTTCTTCCAAGTTGTCCATTTTATTGGCATATAGTTGCTGATAGTGGACTTCCTTGGTGGCTCAGATGGTAAAGCATCTGTCTACAATGTGGGAGACCCAGGTTCAGTCCCTGGGTTGGGAAGATCCCCTGGAGAAGGAAATGGCAATCCACTCCAGTACTATTGCCTGGAAAATCCCATGGACAGAGGAGCCTGGTAGGCTACAGTCCATGGGGTCGCAAAGAGTCGGACACGACTGAGCGACTTCACTTTTCTTGCTGATAGTAGTCTCTTATGATCCTTTGTATTTCTGTGTTGTCTGTTGTGATTTCTCCATTTTCATTTCTAATTTTGTTGATTTGATTCTTCTCTCTTTTTTTCTTGATGAGTCTGGCTAATGGTTTGTTTAGTTTAATTTTCTTCTCAAAGAACCAACTTTTAGCTTTGTTGATTTTGGCTATGGTCTCCTTTGTTTCTTTTGCATTTATTTCTGCCCTAATTTTAATGATTTCTTTCCTTCTACTAACCCCTGGGGTGCTTCATTTCTTCTTTTTCTAGTTGCGTTAGGTGTAAAGTTAGATTATTTATTTGATTTCTTTCCTGTTTCTTAAGGTAGGCTTGTATTGCTATGAACCTTGCCCTTAGCACTGCTTTTACTGAATCCCATAGGTTTTGGGTTGTTGTGTTTTCATTTTCATTCATTTGTATGCATATTTTGATTTCTTCTGTGATTTGGTAATTCAGAAATGTGTTGTTTAGCCTCTATATGTTTATATTTTTAATAGTTTTTTTTCCTGTAGTTGACATCTAATCTTACCACATTGTGACCAGAAAAGATGCTTGAGATGATTTCAATTTTTTTTAATTTACCAGGGCTAGATTTATGGTCCAGGATGTGATCTATCCTGGAGAAGGTTCCATGTGCACTTAGAAAAAGGTGAAATTCATTGTTTTGGGGTGAAATGTCCTGTAGATATCAATCAGGTCTAACTGGTCCCATTGTATCATTTAAAGTTTGTGTTTCCTTGCTAATTTTCTGTTTAGTTGATCTATGCATAGGTGTGAGTGGGGTATTAAAATCTCCCACTATTATTGTGTTACTGTTAATTTCCCCTTTCATACTTGTTAGCATTTCCCTTACATACTGCAGTGCTCCTATATTGGGTGTATATATATTTATAATTGTTATATCTTCTTCTTGGATTGATCCTTTGATCATTATGTAGTATCCTTCTATGTCTCCTTTCATGGCCTTTATATAAAAGTCTATTTTATTTGATATGAGTTTTGCTACTCCCGCTTTCTTTTGGTCTCCATTTGCATGAAATATCTTTTTCCAGCCCTTCACTTCAGTCTGTATGTGTCCCTAAGTTTGAGGTGGGTCTCTTGTAGACAGCATATATAGGGGTCTTGTTTTTGTATCCATTCAGCCAGTCTTTGTCTTTTGGTTAGGGCATTCAACCCATTTACATTTGAGGTAATTATTGATAAGTATGATCCCATTGCCATTTACTTTGTTGTTTTGGATTCGAGTTTATAAACCTTTTCTGTGTTTCCTATCTAGAGAAGATCCTTTAGCATTTGTTGAAGAGCTGGTTTGGTGGTGCTGAATTCTCTGAGCTTTTGCTTATCTGTAAAGCTTTTGATTTCTCCTTCATATTTGAATGAGATCCTCGCTGGGTACAGTAATCTGGGTTGTAGGTTTTTCTCTTTCATCACTTTAAGTATGTCCTGCCATTCCCTTCTGGCTTGAAGAGTTTCTGTTGAAAGATCAGCTGTTATCCTTATGGGGATACCCTTGAGAGTTATTTGTTGTTTTTCCCTTGCTGCTTTTAATATTTGGTCTTTGTGTTTGAGCTTTGTTAATTTGATTAATATGTGTGTTGGGGTGTTTTGCCTTGGGTTTATCCTGTTTGGGACTCTCTGGGTTTTTTGGACTTGGGTGGTGATTTCCTTCCACATTTTAAGGAAGTTTTCAACTATTATCTCCTCGAGTATTTTCTCATGGTCTTTCTTTTTGTCTTCTTCTTCTTAATAGAAGAAGGAGGAGGGAGATAGAGGTGACCAGGAGGAGAAGAGGTTGAATCAAATGGGGAGAGAGCAGTCTAGCCAGTAATCAATGCCCTATTTGTGCTCCACAGTCTGGAACACTCAGAGAGTTCATGGAGTTCCACAGAGAAGAGAAGAGGGAGGAAGGAGATAGAGGTGACCAGGAGGAGAGGAGGGGGAGTCAAAAGGAGAGAGACCAGTCTAGCCTGTGATCAGTTCCCTAAGTGTTCTCCACAGCCCAGAATACCCAAAGAGATTCACAGAGTTGGGTAGAGAAGAGAAGAGGGAGGGAGGAGACAGAGGTGACCTGGGGGAGAAAAAGAGAGTCAAAAGAGGAGAGAGCAATCAGGCCAGTAATCACACTCCTGAGTAAAAATGGTTACTGAAGATTGGATTCTTAAAGGTACATAATTGATAACAAATACCAAAAAGCAAAGATTAAAAATGTAGAGTAGAGGGTAGACT
The DNA here is from genome assembly GCA_006408695.1 of Aepyceros melampus. Taxonomy (NCBI): domain Eukaryota; kingdom Metazoa; phylum Chordata; class Mammalia; order Artiodactyla; family Bovidae; genus Aepyceros; species Aepyceros melampus. The sequence continues at coordinate 9,417 of SJXQ01011842.1, read as the reverse complement.
CTCAAAAATACAGTATTAAAAAAAATTGCAGAAGTTATAAGAAAATATGAAATCTGCTTTAAAAAGTCTTTTTTTGGTAAGGTAATAGGTTTTAAAAATGAAAATGAAAGGAATAATAAAGAACTTAAAACTAAAAAAAATTAAGAAAATTAAAAAATTAAAATAGTAAAATATATCTAAGAATTTCTCTGGAGCTGTTGAGGGCAGTGTGGGGTTAGTTCAGTTTCAGATAGTTCCTTGCTCCAGCTTACTTCTTCTCAAGGTCTACAGATCCCTTCCAATGGAGTCAATGCTAACTACAGGGTTTTAATCTGTTGCACCTGTCACTTCCAAAGCAGTTCCCTCTTCTTTTTTTTTTTTTTTCGGCTTCCTCTGTTTGCAAGTCTCTTCAGTATCTCATTTCCGCCCTGACACAAGGGGACAAAGGTGGTCATTTATTTAGGCTCACTTGTTCAATTGTGCTGTGGGGAGGGAGGAACACTGCAAACAAATATCACTGGCATGTGTGGGGAATGCTCACAGTGTCTGGGCCGCACTGGGTTTGCCCCTGCTCACAGTGTGTGTGCTTTCTTGGTCTACACTGCTCAGGCTCCACGTTGCTCTGCAGGTGAACTATCTAAGGCGGGACCTGGGTTGTGTGCACCTCCCAGGTAGAAGTCACTCAGGTTCAGGTTCTCGGGTACTCCACAAAGGCACAGACTAGGTTGGGCCTGCATTTTGTGCCCTTCCCAGGTCTGAGCAGCTCAGGCGACCAGGTGCTTGGTGAGCCTACTCTCCCCAGGTGGGGCAGTGCATCTTATCACCTCCCCGGTCCTGGCCACTCAGTTTCCCAGTGCGCAGCTGGAGTGCTGTCTCAGGTGTGCCTGTGTCTCCTCTGGGAGCTGATCTCTGGCTGCGACCCTCCTGGCAGATGCCAGCCGTCCAGGATCCCAGGTAGACTTGGTTAGCAACTGGGAGCCTGCTCGCAGTTTGATAGAGGATGCTGTCTCTGGGGCCGAGTTTGCCCCTTTCCTTCCAGCTCTGGCTGGCACCTGCCTGCCTCCCTGCCTCTGGCGGGGGATGGGCCAGTCTGCTGCTGGCTAGCTCTCCTCTGGTATTTGCTCAGTTCTTTGTTTTGTGAGCGGCTCGGCAGTGCCTTAGGTTAGAATTTTTTCTGGGAAAGTTCTCTCTCTCTCTCTCTTTCCTCTTTTTTTTTCTTTCCCCTCTCTGGCTATCCCACAGTTTGGGTTGCTGTCTCATGTTAGCTCCCTCAGATTGCCCTCCGGGTATTCAGGCCCAGTCCCTACCCTAAGCGCTGCAGCCTGTGCCTGCCTGTCCAGCCCCCACTTGCTGGTGGCAGATGCAAGCGGCTAGGCTACTTCTCCACTGGGAGTTGCAGTTAGGCACGTAATCTGTGGGTTTTATTTATTTTTTCTTCCCAGTTATGTTGCCCTCTGAGATTCCAAAACTCCCCACAGACCCGCCGGTGAGAGGGTTTCCTGGTGTTTGGAAACCTCTTTTACGGCTCCCTCCCCTGGATGGGTCTCCATCCCTAACTTTTTTGTCTCTCTTTTTCTCTTTTATATTATGTCCTACCTCCTTTCGAAGACAATGGGCTGCCTTTCTGGGTGCCTGGTGTCCTCTGCCAGCGTTCAGAAGTTGTTTTGTGGAATTTGCTCAGTGTTCAAATGCTCTTTCGATGAATTTGTGGGGGAGAAAGTGGTCTCCCTGTCCTACTCCTCCACCATCTTCCATTTTGGGGTTTTGATAAATGTGGTTTCCTTGTTTTTATGTGAAGTGGCCATGGAATCTAGGCCAAGTGTCATGACTCCTTGTTTGAACCCTCCTGCCACACACCAATTTGTTTGTGACCTTTTATGGAACATGCATTTATATAGAAAAAATGGAAGAATCTATCACATCCCTTCAATTAAATAAAAATTGCCCATCATTTCCAGTTTATGGTATTAATCTTAAATAATAATTATATAGTTCTAGCAAAAATCATGAGAGACCTCCTAAACCCCATCAAACATAGTGATAGTAAATATATTTTAGGTAAATCCTAAGGGTCTAGTCAAGGCTATGGTTTTTCCAGTGGTCATGTATGGATGTGAGAGTTGGACTGTGAAGAAGGTTGAGCGCCGAAGGATTGATGCTTTTGAACTGTGGTGTTGGAGAAGACTCTTGAGAGTCCCTTGGACTGCAAGGAGATCCAACCAGTCTATTCTGAAGGAGATCAGCCCTGGGATTTCTTTGGAAGGAATGATGCTAAAGCTGAAACTCCAGTACTTTGGCTACCTCATGCAAAGAGTTGACTCATTGGAAAAGACTCTGATGCTGGGAGGGATTGGGGGCAGGAGGAGAAGGGGACGACAGAGGATGAGATGGCTGGATGGCATCACTGACTCGATGGACATGAGTCTGAGTGAATTCCGGGAGTTGGTGATGGACAGGGAGGCCTGGCGTGCTGCAATTCATGGGGTTGCAAAGAGTCGGACATGACTGAGCGACTGAACTAAAGGGTTTAGTAGTTAACTTTTAAATGGTTTATCACCCTTGTTTATTTTTGTATTTGATTCAATAAAATGGTCAGAACTATTGAGGTCTTCTCTATGCTTTTAGACTTTGAAAAATATGACTGGTCCTATTCATTTTGAGGGTTCATTTTTATGAGACCAAATTTAAATTTTTAAAAAACTTAGCTCTTGTTTCAAAAATTTTCAAATTGATCTCTATGTGGTCTTTAAAACAAATTAATCCAGTCTTCAATAACATTGGTGAAGAGTGTAAATTGGTTGATAACCATTGTGCATTCATAAATATGTAAACTTGTTTTCAATAAAGTAACGAAACAAGAATTGTTGTATCTCATTCCCTGCTGTCTGCCAACAGTGAAAATTAACAGGCAGAATTGGAAGGAGACTTTGGATTATTTGGTGGCTACTTATGGGCTTTTGGATATTTTTATGTCTAGGTGACTGGGTGGATTTTGGTATAGATTTTTAGCCTATAATTTATTAAAAGTACTTACTGGTTATGTCCTATGTCAGAGGCACTGTGTTATTCTCTGTGGTCAGCATGCTATATAAAAGAGAGTTCTTACCATCATAGGACTTAGAGACAGTTGGAGAATGGATGACTTTAGGGAGGACTTCCATAAATGTTTGCACTTAAATATGAAGAGTGAGCTAAGGGCACTGCAGGTGAAGAAGGGGGAAGAGTGGGCTCTGGGCACAGGGGACAGCAGGTATGCTGCAGTGTCCCTCTCTGATAGGGAGTTTGGAGCAGGGGAGTCATGTGAATTTCAGGTCATGGTGGCTGGAGTGCAGAGAGCCAGGCCCTGAGGATACAGCTATAGAGGAAGCTGGGGAACAGATCATGGGCAATGATGATGTGTTTGAAGCAGAGAAGGGACACAATCAGATTTGCTGTTTGAAACGGTCATGCTGGTGGCTGAACTGAGAGCAGGTTTTGAGGATGAAGGGTGGAAACTGAAGAGCGGATCATGGCAGAGTGGATCATAGCCATGGGAGGCTGGCACTGGAAATTGACAGTGGAGCAGGAGACATGGGGACTTGCAGGAGAGAGATTTAGCAGTGAATGGATGGCCTTGGTAGTTTTTGAAAGTGTTAGCTTTCTACGCAGCTCGACTCCTTCTTGATAAAGCATCAGTGTATAATTGTAGCTGGGTCACTGATTGGTCAGCTAGAAAGATAAATTTTATCTTGGTTAAAACTCCCCTTGGGGCTGGATTGAGGGATGGTACAAACTTCAAACTTGGAAACGTGTTTTACTGAGGTGTGTGTTTTTTTTTTTTTTTTTTTTTTTTACCCAAGGAAAGGGCAAGATGACTTGGTATAGTCAGAAAAATCACTGGGGCTCAAGGTTTGTCCCACCTTCTATCAGTGAAATTCAGACCAGAGGAACAATCTAAGGTGCTTGTGCTCAGCTGCGTGTGGCAGCCTTTCTTGGTGGCCACTACTTTACCAAGAGAGAGGTTGGCATTTCAAACCCTGGTGGTGATGGGAGGGTGAGAAAGGATTCAAAACAACACCAGTCCATGTTTTAACATTTGATTAACAATATTTTTAAAAACATGCCATTAAAATTTTGATTTCTTAATAGCTGGTCTTGACAAACTTGATTTGTAACTTCTGTTTACTGTCTACCTCAGTCTGCTTTTCCTCTTTGGAATATTGACAATTTCCTCAGCTGTTGAGACATTTCTTTTTTACTTACTTTGTGACAAAAGTGGTGAAACAGAATCTGCTTCTAAGAAATAGTGTGAGTGTTCAGTGTTAGCTTACCAGGTAGCATGATTTTTCTTAGGCTGATCTACTCATCTACCCAGCAAACAACTGCTGTCTCTGCACTTACTATGTTGGAATACACCCATAATGTGATTCTTATTTTATTGTTATAAATTAGTAAGAACTTGTGCTCTTACTTTTGTTTTTTCCTGCTAATCAAAAGAAATGAGTATTTCATAAAATTTTCTTCAGCACATAGCATTGTAAGATCTTGTCTATTTACTTCCAATAGTAATAGCTAAAATGCAGTATTTCCTCAGTTAATGTTTATGGTATGCAAACTATCACCATATTTCAGTTCAGTTCAATCAGTTCAGTCACTTAGTCATGTCTAACTCTTTGCGACCCCATGAATTGCAGCACGCCAGGCCTCCCTGTCCATCACCAACTCCCGGAGTTTACCCAAACTCAGGTCCATAGAGTCGGTGATGCCATCCAGCCATCTCATCCTCTGTCGTCCCCTTCTCCTGCACCCAATCCCTCCCAGCATCAGAGTCTTTTCCAATGAGTCAACTCTTCACATGAGGTGGCCAAAGTACTGGAGTTTCAGCTTTAGCATCATTCCTTCCAAAGAACACCAAGGACTGATCTCCTTCAGAATGGACTGGTTAGATCTCCTTGCAGTCCAAAGGACTCTCAAGAGCCTTCTCCAACACCACAGTCAAAAGCATCAATCTTCGGTGCTCAACCTTCTTAACAGTCCAACTCTCACATCCATACATGACCACTGGAAAAACCATAGCCTTCACTAGATGGACCTTTGTTGGCAAAGTAATGTCTTTGCTTTTTAATATGCTATCTAGGTTGGTCATAACTTTCCTTCCAAGGAGTAAGCGTCTTTTAATTTCATGGCTGAGGTCACCATCTGCAGTGATTTGGGAGCCCCCAAAAATAAAGTCTGACACATTTCCAGTGTTTCCCCATCTATTTGCCATGAAGTGATGGGACCAGATGCCATGATCTTCGTTTTATGAATGTTGAGCTTTAAGCCAACTTTTTAGCTCTCCTCTTTCACTTTGATCAAGAGGCTTTTTAGTTCCTCTTCACTTTCTGCCATAAGGGTGGTGTCATGTGCCTATTTTAGGTTATTGATATCTCTCCAGGCAATCTTGATTCCAGCTTATGCTTCTTCCAGCCCAGCATTTCTCATGATGTACTCTGCATATAGTTATTGCTATTTAAATATGTTGCTAGTATCATAGTTAAAACGGAAGTACTGTGATACTGATGGTTAAGGTGGAAAATGACTTCTCTGTTCTTAACATGAAATGCTGACAGCATGGACTCTCCAGCAGGACTGCTGGCAGTTCAAGTTCCTGTTCTTCATTTACTGGCTCTTTGACATTGACTGAGGTGCTTCACTTCACTGTTCCTTAGTTTTATTGTGTATAGAGTAGGCATGGTAGAAGTATCAGCTTGTATATGTAAAAACATGAACTACTACCTCAGCATGATGAGTGCCATCTCTAGTATAGGAGCTGGCTGATTTTGTTGTTCTGTTTATGAAGCACAGAAAAGCTGCAAGGAAACAATGATCACTATGACTAAGGTATATATTCTTATGTATTCTTTTTGTTTCTTTTTAGCCTTTCCTAAGCCCAAGTGGGAGTGTGCATTATTTGATTCTTATTCTGAGTCAGTACCAGCAAACCAACAACCCCGTGACTTGAATCGGATGGAGGTAAAAAATCGTCATAGTTAGTAAGTAAGGATGTGTGTACACTTAAATCCGTTAGCTGATGTTCTTTACAAACTCTGGAAAATCTGCTTTCATAACGTTTTCTCTTCATACTAGTACTTTGAAGCTCAGCATTTCAGATTTAGACACCAGATATATCTGTAACTATCTTTTTTTTTCTTTTCTCCCTAAAGCTAGATTTGGAGAAAAAAGCAAAGTGGCCTCTTGACCTTTTAGAGGTGAAATTTAGGTATTGCCAAACTAAGCCAAAAAAAATGGAAGACAGCTTATTTACTTTAACCAAACTTTAATTCTGAAGTAAACATTGTAAAGCTGTATTTTTAGCAGCTGAGTATTAACCAGGTATCAGAACAGTTTTGAGAGGAAGCTTGAGAACTGTATATGAGGGCCCCAAATCACATTCAAAGCTGCCTAATTTGGATGATCCTCAAGAGAAACCTGAAGAATTCCTTTAATGATGGGCCATTGATGGGCTTAGATGTGTGCTTAGGAGTCTTACGGTTATTGTTAATATCAGCACTATCATCACTATCACCACCATTATAATTGCCATGATGACAACTTATGATATCTTTTGTTCCCACCCTGAGAAAAGTCTAGAAGTATTTCATAAATGGAGGTTTGTTCATAGGCTTCTATTACCATGCTGTGACGTTGCAAGATGATCGAAATCAAAGGCAAGATACAGGGCCATTTACAAAATTTCTTGTGATGGTGTGTGATTATTTATTCTTCCCCCAGGAGGCTCTGGTGCCTGTAAGTGTGTATTGTGGATGCCATCCTCTCTGAGCCTGTCCAGCCCGCTTCTGCATCATTCTCTCTGATAACGTCTCTCAGCCTCTCTGCTACTCTTTTTTTGAGTTGTAGCCTCTATGCTCCTTTGCTTAGCAGATTTCTCCTCTGGGAAAAAGATAAAGTGATTTCAGGTGGTGTGATAGATGTGCATTCAAAGACTTTTGGCTTTTTCACTTTCTTTTTGTGGAATGTGCATGATGGTGAAGCAGACATGCTTGTCAGCCATTTTCATAGCCCCCAGTGTATTCTGGGTTGCTGGCAGTGTCCGCAGAAGTTTGTCAGGCCAGGATGCTACAACTCTTATGCAGTTGCCCTAGTTTTTGTTTTTTTGTTTTATTTTTAAATAAAAAATTTTTTTTTTGCTATAGGTAGCCCTGCTTGTGTAAAATTATGTTGTTAGGTGATTTACTTTAAAAAATTTCTTAATTCATATTCTTTCTGGTTAAACATTTTGTTCCATCTTGCCATGGTATCAGTCTTCGCCTTTCCAACAGAGACAAATAATGCTGTTTTGTTTTGTTTTGAGAAATTAATTACTGACTCATGTTGCTTTTCCCACGTACTCACTTCAGTTCAGTTCAGTCGCTCAGTTGTGTCTGACTCTTTGCAACCCCATGGACTGCAGCACGCCAGGCCTCTCTGTCCATTACCAACTCCCAGAGTTTACCCAAACTCATGTCCATTGAGTCAGTGATGCCATCCAACCATCTCATTCTCTGTCGTCCCCTTCTCCCCCTGCCTTCAATCTTTCCCAGCATCAGGGTCTTTTCAAATGAGTCAGCTCTTCGCATCAGGTGGCCAAAGTACTGGAGTCTCACCTTCAACATCAGTCCTTCCAATGAACACCCAGGACTGGTTTCCTTTGGGATGGACTGATTGGATCTCCTTGTAGTCCAAGGGACTCTCAAGAGTCTTGTCCAACACCACAGTTCAAAAGCATCAATTCTTCAGCACTCAGCTTTCTTTATAGTCCAACTCTCACATCCATACATGACTACTGGTGTACTCACTTATTATCTGTATAAAAGGAAAGGACCAAATATACAGATGGCTGTCAAATCTGGAAATGGAGATATTTTAAACACAGGAATGCATGCTTAAAGTTTATTTTATTTTTAGCTGTGCTGCATGTCTTGTGGGATCTTAGTTCCCTGACTAGGGATTGAACCCAGGCCCCTGGCAGTGAAAGCTTAGAGTCCTAACCACTGGAACACCAGGGAAGTCCTCATGCTTGGAGTTTAAATAGACTTGGTACCAGCAGCCCTGTGAGGGATGACTCCAATCAGGTGTTTGTTGTGGATGGGGCTATAGCTGATTCAGGTCTTGAGAAGTTTGCTCAGCAGTACATCTTTTTTAGAAGACAGCAGAGCTGTACTATGTACTTATTTCCATCAAGAATTAAAGATTACAATTTCAAGTATATGTGTCTTTAGCCATGTTTCTTTGGTTACTGAATTGCTTTTTTTGTAAACAGGCTTATTGAGATATAATTCACATACCACATTCAGCTCAGGTATACAATTCAGTGGTTTTGAGCATATTGACAGTTGTGCAGCTGTCATTATAGTCTAATTTTAGAACATCTTCATCACTCCAGAAAGAAAACTTGTACCCATTAGCAGTCATCTACTGTTCTCCTCTTGCCCCAGCCTCTAGTAATCACTAAGCTATTTTCTGTCTCTGGAATTTGCCTATTCTGGACATTTCATATAAATAGAAACATATAACATGTCTTCTTTTGTGACAGGCTTCTTTCATTTACTATAATGTTTGTTTTTTGATTTTCCAGTTTTATTGAGATACAGTTGATGTATTTGTTGTTGTTGTTCAGTCTCTAAGTCACGTCCAGCTCTTTGTGACCCCATGGACTGCAGCATGCCAGGCTCTTCTGTCCTCCAGTGTCTCCCAGAGTTTGCTCAGATTCACATCCATTGAGTCGATGATGCTATCTAACCATCTCATCTTCTGCCACCCTCTTCTCCTTTTGCCTTCAATCTTTCCCAGCATCAGGGTCTTTTCTAATGAGTCAGCTCTTTGCATCAGGTGGCCAAAGTATTGGAGCTTCAGCCCTTCCAATGAATATTCAGGGTTGATTTCCTTTAGAGTGACTGGTTGGGTATCATTGCTGTCCAAGGGACTCTAAAGAGTCTTCTTCAGCACCACAATTCGAAAACATCAATTCTTTAGCGCTCAGCCTTCTTTATCATTGAGTCGATGATGCTATCTAACCATCTCATCTTCTGCCACCCTCTTCTCCTTTTGCCTTCAATCTTTCCCAGCATCAGGGTCTTTTCTAATGAGTCAGCTCTTTGCATCAGGTGGCCAAAGTATTGGAGCTTCAGCCCTTCCAATGAATATTCAGGGTTGATTTCCTTTAGAGTGACTGGTTGGGTATCATTGCTGTCCAAGGGACTCTAAAGAGTCTTCTTCAGCACCACAATTCGAAAACATCAATTCTTTAGCGCTCAGCCTTCTTTATGGTTCAACTGGAACCATATCCATCCATGGCTACTGGAAAAAGCATAGCTTTGACTATATGGACCTTTGCCAGCAAAGTGATGTCTCTGGTTTTTAATATGCTCTCTAGGTTTCTCATGGCTTTCCTTCCAAGGAACAAGTATCTTTGAATTT
>SJXQ01011840.1:577483-592666 GCA_006408695.1 Aepyceros melampus | reverse complement strand
TATATATATATATATATATGAGAAGGAAATGGCAACACACTCCAATATTCTTGCCTGGAGAATTCCAGGGACAGAGAAGCCTGGTGGGCTGCCATCTATGGGGGTCACACAGAGTTGGACACGATGGAAGTGACTTAGCAGCAGCATATATATATATATATACACACACATACACATATATTATATATATATACACATGTTATATATATATATACACACACACAATTAGTTTAAGAATTGGTTTCTTTGACCAATCAGATATGTCAAAAAGCAAAAGTCTATCATATATCTGTCTTGTTAAAACACTCCGCTGCTGCTGCTAAGTCACTTCAGTCGTGTCCAACTCTGTGCAACCCCATAGACAGCAGCTCACCAGGCTCTGCTGTCCCTGGGATTCTCCAGGCAAGAACACTAGAGTGGGTTGCCATTTCCTTCTCCAATGCATGAAAGTGACAAGTAAAATTGAAGTCGTTCAGTCGTGTCTGACTCTTCACAACCCCATGGACTGAAGCCTACTAGGCTCCTCTGTCCATGGGATTTTCCAGACAAGAGTACTGGAGTGGGTTGCCATTGCCTTCTCCATTAAAACACTCTAAAATCCTTTATTTCAAATGAATTGAACCCTTTGAGTCTCCATGAACAAAATGGTAGCTTAAAGAATTTAATTTGACAAAACCTTTGTTTTAGGTATTTTTAAAAATGTATTTCCTTTTATAAAATTCTATAGATTTTGTAGATTTTCTGTCAATCATGAAAATTTAGAACTTAATTTTAATTTGCAAAAAACCCTCAACATTCCTCATTTGTCCCCTTTGAGACGCTTTGTATTCAGATAACAATAATTATTTTCCAAATTGTTTTAAGAGAAAACTACAAAAGCATATATTCATTTGCATATAGGTTAAATTGTCCTCTGGATGAGATAAAGTCATTTTACTTTCTCTGAGATGACTTTTTTTTAAATAAAAATAAATGTAAATGTCTGTTTCCTCATTCAATTAATTAAAATTTTGTAGATATTTTTTTTCTTAGATTGGAGAAGACTTCAAAGGCGTTTAGTAGCCAGCATGTGAAGCAGTAGGATCACATCCAGCAATTAGAATCATCAGAAATCACCTTTATCAGGACTTTGAACTTTCTTCAAAGGAAAAAGGTTCTTGCTGGGTTTTCACTTCTTTTTTTAAAAAGTAGTTCCATTTGATACATTTCTGTTCAACTTCAAATATTCAATCATAGAATTATACAAGGATATTATAAAGGAATATTTTGGCATCTTTTTGAGAGAATTATTACTTAGGATAACAAAGTACTACCACATGAATTATTATAATTAGTAGTAGTTTAATTATGATTGCATCCCAGTATTGCTATGCTTTCAAATCACTGAGATTAAAGTTATAAAATAAGGTATCTCATATTCTAAGGCATTACAGTATCATAGGACCTAGTGCAGTATGACTTAAAAGAAGAAACTATGCAAAATATTATTGAAATAGAGACAATTGAATTTATGAGGATCCACTCAGGACATCAGAGAGGGAAGCAGCAGTAAAGTTCAAGAAGAGACCCAGGTAAGACCCAAACTGAGAACACAGATTAAATCTAAAACAAGACAAACTAAATTTCACATGATTTCCTAGATCTAGGATCTGAGAAATCCCATTTTCTTTATATTTTGGAGAGCATGAGGACAAATGTTGAAAATATAACCTGCATTTATGTAATAGGATGTAGGAATAAAATTTCCAGGTAATTTAATATTTCAAATAAATTTTCCAGAAAGGTCAGATGTCTGGGCTTGAGAGTAGCAACTTAAGAATTACCAGTTTTTAACTCAAATGTGAATGACTGTCTTTTCTGGATGAGTGATTTACTGAGATAATACCATACATGGCTTTCAAATATCACAAATTTAGGACTTAAAGGTAAAAAGGAAATGTGGACAAAAACAGAGTTTAAAATATAGATGGCTTTCCTGGCGGCTCAGTGGTAAAGAATCCACCTGACAATCAGTGAAGGAGACCCAGGTTTGATCTCTGATCTGGGCCAAAACAGCAACTACTCAGCCCATGCGCTGCAACTGCTGAAGCCGGCATGCCTGAGAACCCCTGCTCCACAACAAGAGAAGACACGAGAATGAGAAGCCTGCCCGTGCTGAAACTAGAGAAAAGCCCACACAGCAACAAAGACCCAGCACAGCCAAAAATAAGTAAATAAAATGATATAATTGTTTTTTCTAAAAATAGAGATTTACTGAAGGCAAAGACTATGCTTTTCTTAATAATGTGATTTATAATAGAAATGCTAGTTTTCAAAATGTTTCCAATGATGTACTCTATTACTAAAAAAATATGAGCATTCCAGTCTATGTTTAGATGCATAGATGCATGCATACACGCATGTGCACACAGCTGATTATGCTGATGCTTATATACACATACATGTATATATATATGCACACACACACACACATATTTCTGCATTAATATGGAGTTAACATTTCAAGGCATACTCCAAATTAGAAATTCAGAAATGACAGACTATAAATAGAAACATTTTTCTCTCGGATCTTAGTAGCTTTACTGTACTGTGTCATAAATACACTCCACTTTAGAGGCCAGATAGACACAAATGAAACTTTTTTTAAGATTTTTTTCTTTTAATGTGGACCATTTTCAAAGTCTTTATTGAATTTGTTAACAATATTCCATCTATTGTTTATGTTTTCTTTTCTTGGGCACAAGGCATGTGGGATCTTATTTGCAGGGATCAAACCTGCACCCCTACCCTGGAAGGCAATAATAAATAGCATTCTTAATAAAATGTAACTTCTATAAGTATACTTATTATTACTCTTAACCACTGGACCACCAGGGAAGTCCCAAAACAAAGGTAGCTTCTCTAAGTATACCTCTAAAATAGTGAAAGGTGGTATGTATAATCAAAGTATATGAGGAAGAATAAATTTGTTTCCAACATGTATCTTTTTAATAAACTAAGGTCATGTAGTTGCATGCAGTAATAGATCAAAGTAGAGCTTATTTTAATTTAATGTTCATCAAAGAAAAACCCCATCAATTCCCATTTGTGACACTTGAAAATATGGTATTTAATTTCCTTTAGTAAAAAAAAAAATCACAATTTTATTTTATTGGAAATATGGTAGAGATCATTTTAAAGGCAAAGTTATATACAGAACAACAAAGAAATTAAAACTGAATTTCCAAATTGCATTACTCAGAAAAAAATAGTCTGATAACATGTTTCTGAGTATTAATGGAGTTAAAAAGATGAATTATGTCATAGATAAAGAAAGCTTCTGGTTTTCCTTAATTAACAGTAAGGGCATGGCAACCCACTGCAGTGTTCTTGCCTGGAGAATCCCATGGACAGAGGACCAGGCTGGCTACAGTCCCTGGGTCCATGGTATCATAAAGAGTTAGACACCACTGAACAACACACACACACACACAATCTTTTGAAGTTCTGATTATCTGGGGTTTTTGCTTGTTTGTTTTGTTTTTCCAAAAACTCCTATTTATCCTGGCTCCTTCCTTTCCTCTTCAGAACAGTCCCTCAGAGCTGTCTGAGAGAGAGTCTCCTGGATGTAAATCTTTAGGAGTAAAACATTACTCTCAACTTTTAGGTTGTGCTTTTTTTTTTTTTTTTTTTAGTTGAGACCAGAATTCACAGATTTTGTTTACTGGTAATTTCTCTCCTTTCACCATCTACATCATGAGGAAGGGACCAAGATGAAGTCAAGAGGGGAAAAAACAAGACTACAAAATAGTCATAGGAGGGCTACCTTTTAACATGAGAGGTGATTGGCATTTGTAACTGGTGCTTATAGAAGTTAGGTTCCTATCATCCAAGAGAAAATGGCAGTCAGGGGTCCTAGGATGGTTCTCAGTTTCTTGAGAAAAACATTCCTGGGTCATAGAACATCATATCCTATCTTGAATGAGCATAGAAAGGATTTACAATTTCAAGTTTTCTAAAGAAAAGCTCTAAGAAAAGGGAGATCAAGGGCTATGGTCAGGAAAATTCTGTCTAAATTTCAGACAAGCTGAGGGGAAAGTCAAGGTCACTTGGTCAGTATTCAAAGGGCTAAGTTCCTAAGATAGTTTGTAACAGAGACATAGTCCTGAACCTGAATAGGATTTGTATCCTGTTGTTGTGTGGAAGTTGTATAAATCCAAATTACGTTGACTTGGTTGATAGTGCTTTTCAGGTCTACTATATCCTTCTACTTTTCTGTCTATTCATTATATTAATTTTTGAGAGTTTGATGTTGAAACTCCAACTAGAACTCTTAATCCACTTAACACCATTAAAATATATAAAATATAATTGTAATATATCGTGGGACTATGTGTAACTTTCTTCTGTATTTTCCAAGTCTCCTGTAAATGTGTTATGCTTTCATAATTTAAAAAATAAAAATGAATGGAAAAAAAGAGATAGAGCCCTTTGCAGATGGGATAGAAAAATGAGAGTCAGATGTATCTTTAGAGGTGGGAGAGTATAAAGTGACTGTTTATGAATGAGAGAAAAGGTAGAACTATGAAAAAGAGCAAAAGAACCACACCAATCAGAATAAGTGGAGGCAGACAGGTTGACAACTGACATAATGGTAGAATGTAGATTAACTATCTAGAAATCCTCTTCTTGATGTCAAATTCTAATAAACAGACCCAGATAGATAAATGAGTGTAGATAGCCAGCTGTGAGAAACCAAGGACTTTGAGGGGCTGTGGTAAATTTCAGTGTATCTGCTCTGTCCTATTACCAAGGCAGGGTCTCAGGCTCCACCCAGAATAAATGAATCAGTAGTTGCGTTTTAACAAGATTTCAAAAGGATATAAGGACACATTAAAGTTGGAGACGCATGGTTTAAATCACGCCTCTGCAAATAACCTTTTCTCACCACTTCCTTGCATTGGTTTTGATCATTTACAATACTTCACCTATACAGCAGCTCTTGAAATGGAAGGACTTTTTTTTTTTCCCTCTCAATATTTGCTTTGACAACAGATTTTCTGAGTGAATGAAAGTGTTGCCCTATGTGTGACCTATGTAAAATTATTCTTGCACTTGGCCCTTATGTCGCTCGGATTAATCACATTCATTTATTTATAAAGGTGAGAATTTCAAATATAACCCTGAATCAAATTCTGGAATACATTTTGGTATGCAGAAGGAAAAGATGAACACATAATCATTACATATTCTTTAAAACAAAGGGAGGAAAGAGCAACAGAAAATATATTAATGTAATTTTATGGCTGAGAATTTTGAAACAAGCATCATGAAATGTAAAGCTATGGTCCTCAAAGGAATCATAATTTGGCTGTAAGGCAAATATATATTAAAGCATAAATATAAGAGTCTATATAGTAATAGAAAATACTACCAACACGATGTGCCAAGAGACTAAATTATAATTGACGTGGGAATCATAGATTTGGAATCTCTTACTGCTTAGCATTTAAATTTTTCTGAAGCACTGAAATAAGACCAAGACATCCAGGTACCACAGCGTGTGTGATCAAAAGTATGAGGAGGTCATATCAACAACAAACAGCTCATGATATTTATTTTATATATCATCTAGACAATTTAACTAAAAGAATAATCAATTACAAATTCAAATAAGGAAGCCTGCAAGTTTTATATAAGGCATAAAAATCAATCACTATAACTATACATAGAATTATAGGGCTTCTAACTACACACGACATACAAACTCATTAATTTTGACTCATTAACTTTGAATTTATGGTAATGTGGATGAGAACTCACAGGCTCTTAGGTTGCTGGCAGTGGAAGAATTCTTAGAGAACATCAAGGCTGAATGCTTGCCCACTGTACTGGGGTTTGTGTGTGTGTTGATTAATAAGATAGTCTTAAGATTTCCCTGGACTTAACTCAACTTTAGACAGCTTTCTCCCTGACTGAAGTCCCCCATCTGTATCTTACAGCTTTTGTCTTAGAAAACTTGAAGTTGTAAATTCTTACTTTGTCCCTTAGAGATGTAAATCTTCCTCAGCCTGGGAATTGTTGTACTCAAGGAACTGCAAGTCACCCCTTTGAAACAGATAATGACTATAGGGCCCCCTCACAGACTCTGTGGGAGGGAGGAGCCTAATATCAACGAACTGCAAAGAGCACCAATTAGCAAACTCTCATGGCCTGACCACATTGACCAACTTCCCCACTAATGGCTAATGTGCCCCAGAACTTTGCCCCTAGTTTGCCCAGGGATGAAAACTTCTCCTACCTTTCACCATTACAATAGTCTTGACTCATAGAAATAGTCATAAATGAAGTCTTTGTTGTCTACTGAATTCCATCTGATATAATTTTTCTGACTGCATGTGTGAGTGTGTGCGTGTGTGTGTGTGTGAGTGTGTACAGGGTCTCCCAGGGGACCTACAGGTCAAGCCTACCCCATCCACATCTTCCTCAAAGTATTCTGTCTCTAATCTGTTTTATACGTTGATTTTTTTCCCTAAAACTGTTTTTTTTTTTTTTAATTTAGAAACACTTTAGGAAAACTATTTCATTTTTCAAGTGAGATAACAGAAGTCTCAAGGAAAGTTATTCACCAGATAGCCCAAGATCCCACTGTGAGGAACAGGCAGCTGTAGTGCCCTGGAAGGCTGCTCCAGTGTTCTCGAGATGTTATTTTTGTATCATTAAAGAAGACAATGTCAACTGGGCAATATAAGAAAAACATGAAGGGATGATTAACCTACTCGAAAGGACAAATGATCTTCAACTGCCTGAGGAACAATCATTTGCATGCAACCAATTCATATGCAAATTAGTAATAATTTTTATTCAGGGCCTTTGTTTGGGAACATTTATTAGCCATTAGTTGTGTTATTTTATTTACTTCAATGCATATTTTCCTAAATGCTGCATAACTATGTAGAGGATTATAAATTTAGCATCGAAAAATGTACAACAAAGTTATAAATAGAAGCCAGGAGCACCAGTACAGATAGTGACTTGATCCAGTTAACTTATATTAACATAAGTAATTCTTTAGTTAGAAGGTGACTTAGGGCATTAAATTACAGTTATGAATTTGGCTGAGATGCTTAGCTTTGCAAAGTCTCCCTTCCTCATTAGTAAAATCATAGGTAATAATCTTACCTTTCTACTGTTTTAATCATGATATAGAAAATATATTTTAAGTGCTTAGCTTAGCTTAGCCTCTCAGTCCTTTTTGACTCTTTGCAACTTCATGGACTCCCATCTGTCAAGTTCATCTGTCCATGGGATTCCCCAGGCAAGAATACTGGAGTGGTTACTCCAGGGGATCTTCCCAACCCAGGGATCAAACTCACATCTCCTGTGTCTCCTGCACTGCAGATGGATTCTTTATGACTAGTGCCACCTACAGTACTAAATAAACTCTTACTGGTGTTAGTATCCAACATGGCGGTGTGAGTATTCAACACCAAAATAAAGCATCGTCCTCACTCTTCAGTTTCTTCAGTCATTATAATGATTATTAAGAAAATGAGCCTAAACAGTAACAACTATTTGATTCTAGTCCCAGCCAGTGGAACTGTGGAAATCCACAACTTAAATGTGTAAGCTTTGGTTCATAATAGAGCGTTGAGTTTAATTAAGTCAAAAATTCCAATTAGTAACATCTGATTTTTTTTCAGATGTTATTAATAGTACTGACTTGAGGCAAATGGTAATAACAAGTAATTGGGTGGTCAATTATATGAGGCCTATAATTCTTGATCCTTTTCAGTGATGTCTCTTTATTAGACTCTGCTGCTGCTGCTAAGTCACTTCAGTCGTGTCTGACTCTGTGTGACCTCACAGATAGCAGTCCTCCAGACTCCTCTGTCTCTGGGATTCTCCAGGCAAGAATACTGGAGTGGGTTGCCATTTCCGTCTCAAATGCATGCATACCTGCTAAGTCACTTGAGTTGTGTCTGACTCTGCGATGCTGTGGACAGCAGCCTACCAGGCTCCTCTGTCCACAGGATTCTCTAGGGAAGAATACTGGAGTAGGTTGCCATTCCCTTCCCTTATTAGATTCTGTTAAGCTATTTTATGAAAATGAAAAACAAAAACAACAAAATTATAGTATTATTAAAGGAAAAATGCAGCAAATAAAATAATGCTGCCAGTGTATTCTCACATAAGAGGCATTTCCTTCTCCAATTCTTCTGTGTTTCCAGAAGTTAAATCAAATTAGTGACTTAGGGAAGAGAGAAAATGATCAGTTGAGGGACATACTTTTGCTAAAATTTGACCTGGAAGTCCTTAATAAAACAGAATGACCTGGATTACCTTCATATTTATTGTGTTTAAACATTTATTTTCCTTAGGAGTGGGAGGGGGGCTGAAAATTAAATTAGGGAGAAATACTGCCATGCTGATGGAGACAAGTTCAATAACAAAGATTTATCTACTTAGACAAATGAAATCAGAGTCAGTACATCTATTCCAAATGTTCTGATGTCTCTGCAGAAATACAAAAAGTTCTGGGCAAATGCAATTTTAGTTCAGTCAAATTAGATGTAGTCGTCTAGAGGCTGCTAATCGTTAGGGGTAGGCTTTATCAAATCAGTTCCAGGGATTCCATAAGACTGAATAATAGAATTACCATATAAAATACAGGTTTCCTAATTAAGACTATATTTTAGATAAACAACAAACAGTTGTTGGCATGTCTCAAATATATATACATAAATTGTGTGTGTCTATTTATTTCCATCAACTAAATAACCAATGATAGCTTCTAGATATTATTTTTTAACCTTAACATATGTTTGACCTAAGGGACAAATTGACTTTCATTTGAGGTATTCATATTTCCAATCAATTCATTCTAAAGTAGTCATTTAAAGGCTATAGCCACAGAGAAAGAGAGACATGTGATTTAAAAAATTAAAATATGACATACCTATACTTTGCTGTGTTTACTCAATGAGCAACAACAATCAGGTTAAATACTTTTTTATATTGTTAATTCAGCTAAAATTTGAATCTCCTAAATTACTTGATTTTTATTTGTTCAGATTGATATCAGTTTATTCTAGCTTATAAACTTCCACTCCTTAGGCTACTCAGAAATGAAAAGTGGGGCTTCCTTGGTAGCTCAGTGGTAAAGAATCCACCTGCCAGTGCAGGAGACATGAGCTCTATCTGTGGCATGGGATGATCCCCATGCCCCGGGGCAGCGAGGCCTTTTGCCCTACTGAGCCAGTGCTTTAGAGCCTGAAAGCCACAACTATGGAACCCATGAGCTGCAATGACTGAAGCGTGCGTGCTCTAGAGCCCATGCTCTGCAACAAGTGAAGCCATTGCAAGAAGCCTACACACTGCAACTAGACCACAGCCCTTGTTCACTGCAACCAGAGAAAAGCCTGAGCAGCAATGAAAATAAAATAAATAATTGTTTTAAAATGAAAAGTGATTTCCATTCCCTCAGATAATATCAGATTGGCCAGAAAGTTCATTTGGATTTTTCTGTAACATCTTAAGAACCAACCCAATATTTGTATCTATTATCACTTTAACTGTACAGGTGTAATTCATGTTACCCTTTGAAGACCCAAAGTATAGAATCTAAATTTCATAAAATGATTAAACTTTATATTTTGGTCATTCAAATACTTTTCAAGAAATAAAACATGTGATACTCTGGCAAAGTAAAAATTGCTGAAATAATTGTTATACAGCTATCCATACAAATTTGACATGTTATCTATTTTTATAAGAAATATACATTGATTTTTTGAATGATAAATACTTTACACTGTTGTTTAAATTTGCTAATTGTTTTTTTAGATAATAGAGCATATTCTAAGAGATTAATAAACAACATGTTTACCATGTATCCAAATAAGATAGTTAATACTTCCAGTATTAATTGGAATATGTGAATCATGAACCAAATAAGAAGGCAAAATATTAATCTTTACTTCTTCCTGGATCTCCAGAGTTCCATTTAGAATCTTTTTTGCATACCTGAAAAATATTCTTTAATATAAACATGCTGGTGACAAAATATTTCAGGTGGATTTTGGTAAACATACATTTATTTCAGTTCTAAACCTAAAATTTATTTTAATGAATATAAAATTTATGCTTATGGTTTATTTTTTCTCAACACATTGAAGCTACACTCTCATTAGTGCTTATTATTTCTTTTGAAATGTCCACTATAATCTAAGTTTTGCTTCTTCAAAAGTCACATGATTTTTTTCATTAACTACTTATAAGGTACTTGGTATTCTTTATTTTGTTGTGATACTACAGACTGGAATTATTTATTGATTTGTTTTTATACTCCCAGGGGTTTATTGGACAGAAGTTTATCATTAGATTAGGGAAATTCTTATTCACAACCCAGTATTTCTTCTTTCCCAGTTTTTATTTCCTCTCCTTTTGAGACTCTAACTGTCTTGGATCTTCCTTCTTTATGTTCTATGCTCCTATATTCTCTGTGTTTTTCATCGCTATGTTTCATTCATTTATCTTTCAAGTTGATGCTCTCCTCAGAAGTTAAACTGAGCCATTTAATTCTATTTTTATATAAAATTAAGTAAATATACTTTACTTATATTTTTCAGTTATTTTTTAAATTTCTGTTTTTTGTTAATTTGCTAGATCACTTTTAATATTTTAGTCCCTGCTGTAAGTTTGAATCTTGTCTTATCTCCTAGAATGTGAAAATTACAGTTATAGTCTGTGTCTGCTAATTCAATATCTGGAGTCATAGTAGATTTCTTTATATTTTCTCTTATTTCAGGTAGTTCTTAATCATGAGGTCTTGTCTACTCACATCCTGGTTATTTTATTACTATGTTTTTTGACACTATATGTGAAAAATTATTTATATAAACAATTTGAGAACAAAGATGATATTAAAATCCTCCAGAAATGATGCTGTATGACTTTACAAGGTACCTAGGTAACAATAGTTTCTAGATCATCTCAATTCAATTTTATAATTGAAATTTTTCTGACCACTGGTAAGCTGGTCAGAAGTCTATGCAAGACTTAGTTTACTTCTGTCTCATTCTTCCTATGAGAGTCCAAATAAAACTGAGGTAGTTTACCATGCCACCATACTTAAGGCCTTCCCCTTGGAGCTAGTGTCCTTTAAACTCAAAGTACTAGCTGATGTGAAATCTCCAATAGGACCAGAGCAAAAAGAATCTCTTAAAATAATGGACTGATATCTTCTGGGTCTAAATTTGGCAATATTACTATATTTTTATTTTCCATTATTATTCATCTAGTATTTCTTATATGATTTATTTGATATTTTAATTACTATGTTCTATTTAAAATTTACTTTAGCTTCAAGTTTTGTCCAAATTATTTAATTTGGTATTATCAGAGGCAATATCAAATCCTCAACTATTGAAAGTTAATTTTTTAAATGTAGTTTATCTACAGAAGACACAATCTATTTCATCACATTGTGAAAGGATGCTTTACTCTAACCCCAATACATCCAGCTCTCAATGACCATGTTCCATAAATGAATAATATAAGGACTTATTTTCTTTAATCTTTAATCACATAGTAGAAAATAAAGAGCTGGTAAGATAACCAAAAAGCCAAAAAGCAAAGTGTAATTCACTTGACAGCAACCATATAAGGCAACAGACCCATACTGGAGAGAATTAAGTTACTTTGTTGACTCAACAACAACTCACTTTGCAAAACAAGTTCAGTGTTTTCATTCAATCTATATTATTTGATTTATATCCAAAATACCAGTACCACAAATCAAACTGAAAGAGGAGACAACCTCAAGAGCTGATTATGACTTCCAAAATAGAAAAAGAAAATTATTTGTATATGAACATAACTGGAAAAGGGAAGAAGAAGAAAAAATAAGCTGGACCAAAATGTGCCTTTCCAAGTATCCCTGTAGTGTGGGAATAATTATTAATGGTCAAAAATGAAGTTTTTATGAAAAATACTGCTTAGCTGGAAATTAGAAGGTAGTGTGTCCCAGCTTGCCTTGTGCTTTTATGAATAAATTCTACCTCTTAGTCCATGTCTCAATAGCCTCATTTGTAAAGTAAGCAATTTGGACAATACTCTCTCCAAAATCAATTTCCCCTCTCAGTTTTCATAATGTATATTTCAAGTTACACATTTTTTTTACATGGTTAGCAATCCCTTGAGTGAAAATCACAAATATACATACAAACACAAGAACAAAGCAAAAATTAAATGTTTCTCATTCTCAAAGGGGATACTCTTTCTGCCCCTTCTGATCCCTATGTCAGAAGTTTTCTCTATCTCCTTTAAGATGAAGAGAGAGAGGAATAACCAGCAGGTAAAGGACACAGGAGAAATGCCCATCAAATCAAAACAAAGATGAAGAGATAGGGAATCTACCTGAGAAAGAATTCAGAATATTGATAGTGAAAATGATCCAAAATCTTGAAATCAAAATGGGATCATAGATAAATAGCCTAGAGACAAGGATTGAGAAGATGCAAGAAAGGTTTAACAGTGACCTAGAAGAAATAAAAAAGAGTCAATATATAGTGAATAATGCAATAAATGAGATCAGAAACACTCTGGAGGAACAAATAGTAGAATAATGGAGGCAGAAGATAGAATTAGTGAAATAGAAGATAGAACAGTAGAAATAAATGAATCAGAGAGGAAAAAAGGAAAACAAATTAAAAGAAATGAGGACAATCTCAGAGACCTCCAGGATAATATGAAACACTCCAACATTTGAATCATAGGAGTCCCAGAAGAAGACAGAAAGAAAGACCATGAGAAGATACTTGAGGAAATAATAGTTGAAAACTTCCCTAAAATGGGGAAGGAAACAATCACCCAAGTCCAAGAAACCCAGAGAGTCCCAAACAGGATAAACCCAAGGTGAAACATCCCAAGACACATATTAATCAAATTAACAAAGATCAAACACAAAGAACAAATATTAAAAGCAGCAAGGGAAAAACAACAAATAACACACAAGGGGATTCCCATAAGGATAACAGCTGATCTTTCAATAGAAACCCTTCAGGCCAGGAGGGAATGGCAAGACATACTTAAAGTGATGAAAGAAAGTAACCTACAGCCTACATTACTGTACCCAGCAAGGATCTCATTCAAATATGAAGGAGAAATCAAAAGCTTTACAGACAAGCAAAAGCTGAGAGAATTCAGCACCACCAAACCAGCTCTCCAACAATTGCTAAAGGATCTTCTCTAGACAGGAAACACAAAAAGGGTGTATAAGCCCAAACCCAAAACCAAAACAATAAAGTAAATGGCAACGGGATGACACTTATCAATAATTATCTTAAAAGTAAATGGGTTCAATGCCCCAACCAAAAGACAAAGACTGGCTGAATGGATACAAAAACAAGACCCCCTATATATGTTGTCTACAAGAGACCCACCTCAAAACAAGGGACACATACAAATTGAAAGTGAAGGGCTAGAAAAAGATGTTCCATGCAAATAGAGACCAAAAGAAAGCAGGAGTAGCAATACTCATATCAGATAAAATAGACTTTAAAACAAAGGCTGTGAAAAGAGACAAAGAAGGCCACTACATAATGATTATTACTGTACCCAGCAAGGATCTCATTCAAATATGAAGGAGAAATCAAAAGCTTTACAGACAAGCAAAAGCTGAGAGAATTCAGCACCACCAAACCAGCTCTCCAACAATTGCTAAAGGATCTTCTCTAGACAGGAAACACAAAAAGGGTGTATAAACCCAAACCCAAAACCAAAACAATAAAGTAAATGGCAACGGGATGACACTTATCAATAATTATCTTAAAAGTAAATGGGTTCAATGCCCCAACCAAAAGACAAAGACTGGCTGAATGGATACAAAAACAAGACCCCCTATATATGTTGTCTACAAGAGACCCACCTCAAAACAAGGGACACATACAAATTGAAAGTGAAGGGCTAGAAAAAGATGTTCCATGCAAATAGAGACCAAAAGAAAGCAGGAGTAGCAATACTCATATCAGATAAAATAGACTTTAAAACAAAGGCTGTGAAAAGAGACAAAGAAGGCCACTACATCATGATCAAAGGATCAATCCAAGAAGATATAACAATTATAAATATATATGCACCCAAAACAGGAGCACCACAATATGTAAGACAAATGCTAACAAGTATGAAAGGAGAAATTAACTATAACACAATAATAGTGGGAGACTTTAATACCACACTCACACCTATGGATAGATCAACTAAACAGAAAATTAACAAAGAAACACAAACTTTAAATTATACAATAGGCCAGTTGGACCTAATTGATATCTATAGGACATTTCACCCCAAAACAATGAATTTCACCGTTTTCTCAAGTGCTCACAGAACCTTCTCCAGGATAGACCACATCCTGGGCCATAGATCTAGCCTTGATAAATTAAAAAAAAATAATAATTGAAATCATTCCAAGCATCTTTTCTGACCATAATGCAGTAATATTAGATCTAAATTACAGGAGAAAAACTATTAAAAATTCCAACACATGGAGGCTGAACAACACACTTCTGAATAATCAACAAATCACAGAAGAAATCAAAATATGCATAGAAATGAATGAAAATGAAAACACAACAACCCAAAACCTGTGGGACACTATAAAAGCAGTGCTAAGGGGAAGTTCATAGCAATACAGGCATACCTCAAGAAACAAGAAAAATATCAAATAAATAATCTAACTCTACACCTAAAGCAACTAGAAAAGGAAGAAATGGAAAACCTCAGGGTTAATAGAAGGAAAGAAATCTTAAAAATTAGGGCAGAAATAAATGCAAAAGAAACAAAAGAGACCATAGCAAAAATCATCAAAGCCAAAAGCTGGTTCTTTGAAAGGATAAATAAAACTGACAAACCATTAGGCAGACTCATCGAGAAACAAAGGGAGAAAAATCAAATCAATAAAATTAGAAATGAAAATGTAGAGATCACAACAGACAATACAGAAATACAAAGGATCATAAGAGACTGCTATCAGCAATTATATGCCAATAAAATGGACTTGTGGAAGAAATGGACAAATTCTTAGAAAAGTACAACTTTCCAAAACTGAACCAGGAAGAAATAGAAAATCTTAACAGACCCATCACAAGCACGGAAATTGAAACTGTAATCAGAAATCTTCCAGCAAACAAAAGCCCAGGTCCA
>SJXQ01011840.1:555580-575732 GCA_006408695.1 Aepyceros melampus | reverse complement strand
GAATCAACCTGCCTGACTTCAGGCTTTACTACAAAGCCACAGTCATCAAGACAGTATGGTACTGACACAAAGACAGAAATATAGATCAATGGAACAAAATAGAAAGCCCAGAGATAAATCCACACACCTATGGACAGCTTATCTTTGACAAAGGAGGCAAGAATATACAGTGGATTAAAGACAATCTTTTTAACAAGTGGTGCTGGGAAAACTGGTCAACCACTTGTAAAAGAATGAAATTAGATCACTTTCTAACACCATACACAAAAATAAACTCAAAATGGATTAAAGATCTAAACGTAAGACAAGAAACTATAAAACTCTTAGAGGAGAACATAGGCAAAACACTCTCTGACATAAATTGGCAGGTTTTAAAACAAATGCCTCGGATATCAACAGACTGCCAGCTTGGCCCTAGTTGACAGGGTGGTCTAGGGCTCATCACTGTGCCTTCTAGGACTCCCTGGAGCAGATGTCTCTTTCCCATCTCTTTTGTAAATGCCCATGAAAGAGGCTGTAAAACTGCTTTGGGATCAGGAATATTGCTTCAGAAATGCCAAGCAAACTCAATCAAAATGCACCTGGGAACTCTTATATAATGATGGTTAGGGGAAAAGTCCCCGCAGCACTGTCCCTCAGGCACCCCTGAGAGCTCCGTCATGTCTTAGGTCCTCTCTCTTTCCCCTCCATAGTATCAGATCCCAACTTATACCAGGGGAGGCAGCCATCTCTGTGATCCAGAGAGTAGATACGGGAGAGAGAGCAAAGGAGCTGGCCTCCCGTTTATAGAAGCAGCTAAGTTGGAAATCCTCTGCTTGCCTGCTGTGTGTGTCAGGCTTTCCTGGACCCTTTGTTCTTGCAAGTGCTAGAGAATTTTCTGTTGCTTTCTCTACAGTGGATTCTGTAAGCAGAAAAGTCATCCAATGAAGTATGTATCCTCTCAGCCAATCCATTGCCCTCTTCTTCCTAACACGAGAGACCCTTTTGTCTTGGAAATTGTTCTGTGCTTAACCACCCACCACTCCCAAACCTGACTTCTATGTAGCCTTGGACCCTCAGTGTCTTGAAGATTTGAACATTTGGTGGTCCTTTCCAGGTCTTTCCATCCTGGAGAACATGGTATTCTAGAAGTGTCCATATAATGAAAGGAATGGGAGCTGAGAACTCATTTCAATATTTTGAAAACCTTAATCAGATGTCATGTTCTCCTCTTTGAAGCTCTCACTAGAGAGTGAATCATGTTCTAAAACCTAATACTTATTTGTATGTATTTTGTTGGAGGAGCCATATATTCTGAAATACATGGATGAGTGTGAAGGGGGAAGAATGCCTGATGGAATCGAGTGGAGATCTTGACCTTCCTTTTCTCTCTTCAGATAGCTCTCCAAGGTCTTACTGTCCCTGTGTTTAGAAACAAGATTGTAACCTTTGGTTGAAGTACAGCAGCAAAATGGTGTCCCGAGTGCACTGTCCAATAGGATCGGGGGATTCTGAAACCTCACCAGTGGCCAGGCAGAAAAGCTCTGATCAGATTGAGGGTGGTCTGTAAAGAGTAAATCCTGCATCAGGAAAGGGATGGAGGATGGGCCAGGAAAGAGTAAGGAAGACTGAACAGGGCAGCCTGGAGTAAAGTGTTTTCAATTTTCAAACTTTCAGGTCAGTTCAGTTGCTCAGTTGTGTCTGACTCTTTGCAACCCCATGAATCGCAGCACGCCAGGCCTCCCTGTTCATCACCAACTGCTGGCGTTCACCCAAACTCATGTCCATCGAGTTGGTGATGCCATCCAGGCAACCTATCCTCTGTCATCCCCTACTCCTCTTGCCCCCATTCCCTCCCAGCATTAGGGTCTTTTCCAATGAGTCAACTCTTCACATGAGGTGGCCAAAATATTGGAGTTTCAGCTTCAGCATTAGTTCTTCCAATGAACACCCAGGACTGATCTTTAGGAAGGACTGGTTGGATGTCCTTGCAGTCCAAGGGACTCTCAAGAGTCTTCTCCAACACCATGGTTCAAAAGCATCAATTCTTTGGTGCTCAGCTTTACTCACAGTCCAGCTCTCTTCACAGTCCAGCTCTCACATCCATACATGACCACTGGAAAAACCATAGCCTCGACTAGACAGACCTTTGTTGGTAAAGTAATGTCTCTGCTTTTGAATATGCTGTCTAGGTTGGTCATAATTTTCTTTCCAAGGAGTAAGCGTCTTTTAATTTCAAGGCTGTAATCACCATGTGCAGTCATTTCGAAGCCCCCCCGCCCCCAATAAACTCTGACAGTATTTCCACTGTTTCCCCATCTGTTTCAAACTTTACTTGCATCCATTTAATTCTTAACTCTTCATGACACTTCTGGAAAGAGCAGAGGCAGTGTGGATGGTTGTTGCTGCTGCTAAGTCACTTCAGTCGTGTCCGACTCTGTGCAACCCCATAGACAGAAGCCAATCAGGCTCCCCTGTCCTTAAGATTCTCCAGGCAAGAACACTGGAGTGGGCTGCCATTTCCTCCTCCAATGTATGAAGGTGAAAAGTGAAAGTGAAGTCACTCAGTTTGTCGGGGGCCAGCGTGAGGAATCCCACCCATGACAGGGTCACGTGGTAGACTCAGATGGCAGGGCAATTTGAGTCATCAGATTTCTCCCTGGTTTTTCCTGAGCAGGTACCCCCCAAAATAAGAATTTGTCTGTTTCCCCACTATTCTCTGACAGTTTCTCGGAAAGAGTTAATTCAAAGCTTTAGCTTCCTGCATTTGAAAGGAGTGTTTCAGCCCAACCCCCCTTTGATAATGCTCTATCCAGCCTAAACAGGTTCCCCTGACCTTTTACAAGCTTGTGAATTGCGCACAACCCCCCAACTGTGAGGGGCAAAAAGGCCTTGAAGTGTTTTAAAGTTACTAACCTTTTCTAAGAGCCAAAACCCTATTAGTGATAGGATTTCACTGTTGCCTCAATGATTGCTGCCAGACCTCCTTATTTGCACCTGGAAGTTTCAGCTATACAAACAATATTTGGAAAAAGATATGTAGTAGTTTTTTCTGATGTTAGTAACACTAGGCTTTTGAGTTAATTGCTCTCTTTTATAAATCATTGTACTCCCTCTTGCTTGCTGTGTCCTTGCTATGTAAGAATGCAACTTTGTTTAGTGCCTCCTGAGAATGGCACCAGACCTTGGAAAAAATAACACTTATCAGAAAAGAGTTGTAAATTGTTGAATTGGCCTTTTGGCCAGAAGATGATGTAAATTACCTAAGACTTGTGTATACAATTAGGTATGCAGAGAATAAGCCTGGTCTCGATAAGAGTCAGGACTGCTGACATTGTCAAAATTTGAATATCCATTGATCTTCATTTGTAAAAAAGGGCTTGTGAAAAATAAAGTTTGGACCAGTTTTCTCGGACAAGTTTCTTGGATGATTCTCTCTCTCAAACTCCTTCATTGATAAAAGAAATCAGGCTCCCCCTATGTCTCTTTGTCTCTGCCCTCTTGTACTCTAATTCCAGGCTGAATTCCCATCTGGAGCAGGGGAGGGGGCTCACCATGTCTACTTAACTTGCCCTGGCTCTAAGTTCTGTGAGAAAAGGGACCCACAGTGGGGCCCCTTTAGAGATTCAAGCGGATGCCGGTGGCCCACGTAGATGGTGCAAATCTCTTGTCTTGAGATTTTATTGGCCTTCCCCATAAACCAAGTTATTCAGCCTCCTTTTTTTCTACTAATTTCCTACTATTCTATCCTATCCTGAGCTATCCTATCCTATCCTGTCCTGTCCTATCTGCCTGCTCCGTCCCCACTTTGAATATCCCTGGATCCACCGGGGCTGGACCCTGGCATCAGTTGTGTCTGACTCTTAGTGACCCCATGGGCAGTTGCCTACCTGGCTCCTCTGTCCATGGGATTTTCCAGGCAAGAGTACTTGAGTAGGACGCCATTGCTGCTTAAAATTAAATCACGTCTTCTCAGAGGCTTTCTGTCTTGCCCTTCTGGCTCCAGGTACCTATGCCATGTTAGTGCCTATGTTTGCATTCTCAGGTGAAGCAGAGAACCTAGGTCAGAATCTCCAGGATGCTGAGCCCAGAAATGTCATTTGCCAGCAATGATATCTGTGTGCCAATATCCCTGAAATATCTATCCACAGCTCTGCCCTGAGCTGCAGATCTGTGGATCTAGCTGCTTCCATGCATGGTTCCATGGACTTTCCTGTGTGTCCTTGAACTTTCATGGTGCTCTGCCACCTGGAAACTGAGCACACCTTTCCCAGCGACTCTACCCTCAAAACTTTGGATTTATTAGAATATGCAATGTGAGCAGCATCTCCTCCTGGAAGTCCTCCCTGACACTCCTCCACCCTCTCTTGGGTTATATACTCATCTCCTGTCCTTTCCAGCCCCTCTGCAATGCTCTCCAAGCCCGTTCTCCAGTGATAAGGTCATCTGCTTACTTGTCCTTTACATTCAGTCAACAGTGGAAAACTTGAGGGTCATGACTGTGTCTGCATTACCCTATACCTTCAGCTCTTTCTCGGCATGTTGTCAGGCACAGGATGTATTTACTAACTAGACTAGTTACCAAATGCATGAATGAATGAATTAATGAATGAATAATTGAGTAAAAATAGGAAGCAAAATTTCTTCAGTACTTCAGTTCAGTTGCTCAGTCATGTCTGACTCTTTGTGACCCCATGGACTACAGCATGTCAGGCTTCCCTGTCCATCACCAACTCCTGGAGCCTGCTCAAATTTATGTCCATCAAGTCGATTATGCCATCCAACCATCTCATCCTCTGTCATCCCCCACTCCTCTTGCCTCCATTCCCTCCCAGCATTAGGGTCTTTTCCAATGAGTCAGTTCTTCACATGAGGTGGCCAAAATATTGGAGTTTCAGCTGTAGCATCAGTCCTTCCAATGAACACCCAGAACTGATCTCCTTTAGGAAGGACTGGTTGGATGTCCTTGCAGTAAGGGACTCTCAAGAGTCTTCTCCAACACCACAGTTCAAAAGCATCAGTTCTTTGGTGCTCAGCTTTCTTCACAGTCCAACCCTCACATCCATACATGACCACTGGAAAAACCATAGCCTTGACTAGATGGACCTTTGTTGGCAAAGTAATATCTCTGCTTTTGCATATGCTGTCTAGGTTGGTCATAACTTTCCTTCCAAGGAGTAAGTGTCTTTTAATTTCATGGCTGCAGTCACCATCTGCAGTGATTTTGGAGCCCCCCAAAATAAAGTCTGACACTGTTTCCAATGTTTCCCCATCTACTTGCCATGAAGTGATGGGACCAGATGCCATGATCTTTGTTTTCTGACTGTTGAGCTTTAAGCCAAATTTTTCACTCTCCTCTTTCACTTTCATCAATATATCAAACTATGAGACAAAGCTATCCTATTGAAAAAAGTTGGTACTTGGATGAAAAACAGACATATAGACCAGTGGACCAGAACTGAGAGGTCAGATTTAAACCCATGCTGCTGCTGCTGCTAAGTTGCTTCAGTCATGACAACTCTGTGTGACCCCATAGATGGCAGCCCACCAGGCTCCTCTGTCCCTGGGATTCTCCAGGCAAGATCACTGGAGTTGGTTGCCATTTCCTTCTCCATAACCCCCTGCAAATACAGTTAACTCATATTTCCCAAGGGAGCCAAGAATGTTCAATGGGGAAAGATAAAATTTTTAGTAAATCTTGTTGGGAAAACTGGGTATCTGCCTGCTAAAAAATGAAAAAGGATCTCTATCTCATTCCCATTCACAACAATTCACATGGAATTGAGTGAAGATTCTCTGGTAATGTGTTTATTCATAGTGCTCTTAGAATGAAACATGGGAAAAAAGTCCCTTGACATGGGTGCAGGCATGAGTCTTGGTACTGTGCTTCAGGTTCAATCAATAAAACCCATTTCCAACAAGCCACAATCAGTTTCTTAGACGTTAAAGCTCTCCGATTCTGAAACACCTATCTCACCTGGGCCACAGAGCTGGACCTTTGTACCTGGAGGTCATTCTTCTGCTCCTCATCACCAGGCTCCACCAAAACCAAGGGCAACTCCTCCTCACTGTGCTTTACCACCTTCAGGGTGAGGTGGATGGTCGTCTCCTTGTTGATGCCATATGATGACAGAGTTCTCTGGGACTTTAGGGTCTTTGAGCCTAGCTGGAGGACCTGGTCCTGCATGGGAATGTTGGTCTTATACCACACATGTTCAGTGATCTCCTTTGCTCTTTGTCTCAAGTTGACTTTAAGGTCGTGCATCCCACTGTCTCACAAAGGACATTCAACTGGACAACAAAGGCCAGGAGACTGTTACTTAGAATGCCTGCCCCCTTTTACATCCTTTGTGCCATTGCCTTAATTGCTCCCACCTTTCACTGCCAGTCTAGTTCTCCACTTTCTTTACAACAATCTCTGTCCCTTCCATCTGTGGGCTTCTTTTTCTGAATTTTCAAAGTTATAATGTCAGAAAAGCAGTGATATTCCTTTATGACCATATCTCTTACCCATCTTAAAATGTTATTAATGATTTCCTACCTCATTTACTTGTTTCTTGTTTGGATAAACTTTGTCAAGTGTCAAAAGTATATACAGCTACCAAGCATCCAAAGATGTTCTTGACATTCCAAACAACTCCCAAAGAGAATTTCCAGCCTTGACAGCCTAGTGTAATACTGACAGGGCTGTCTTCCTTGATTATGTGAGAAGGTGATCCTGGTTAGGACACATATTCTCTGTGCTGTAAGTTTCCTTTTAATGTTCCAATGCTATATAGTAACAACTTACATATTCTGGTGATGGTATGTTCAATATCTCTCGTTCACCTTTATTTCCTATGTTTTTTTAAATTTAAATTTATTTATTTTAATTGGAGGCTAATTACTTTACAATATTGTATTGGTTTTGCCATATATCAATATGAATCCACCATGGGTGTATCAGGGCTGTCTTCCTTGATTATGTGAGAAGGTGATCCTGGTTAGGACACATATTCTCTGTGCTGTAAGTTTCCTTTTAATGTTCCAATGCTATATAGTAACAACTTACATATTCTGGTGATGGTATGTTCAATATCTCTCGTTCACCTTTATTTCCTATGTTTTTTTAAATTTAAATTTATTTATTTTAATTGGAGGCTAATTACTTTACAATATTGTATTGGTTTTGCCATATATCAATATGAATCCACCATGGGTGTACACGTGTTCCCCATCCTGAACCCCCCTCTCACCTCCCTCCTTGTACTATCCCTCTGGGTCATCCCAGTGCACCAGCCCTGAGCATCCTGTATCTTGCATTGAACCTGGACTGGCGATTCATTTCTTATATGATGTTATACATGTTTCAATGCCATTCTCCCTAATCATCCCACCTTCCCCCTCTCCCACAGAGTCCAAAAGACTTTTCTATACATCTGTGTCTCTTTTGCTATCTCGCATACAGGGTTATTGTTACCATCTTTCTAAATTCCATATATATGTGTTAGTATACTGTATTGGTGTTTTTCTTTCTGGCTTACTTCACTCTGTATAATAGGCTCCAGATTCATCCACCTCATTAGAACTGATTCAAATGTATTCTTTTAAATATTTCCTATGTTTTAATATCACCTAGTATAGAATATAATCTCCTCCTAGTCAGATAAAGGTTCCACTCACAGAAAGTAGGGAGTATGTCTAAGTCTTACTTCAATATTCTGAACATGAGGATGCTCACTTCTGTGTTGCGTGAATGTGGACAATTATATGCCAACAAATTTATAACTTAGTAGAATGGATAAATTGCTAGCAATATAATATAACCTACTGTGTCTGAAATCATGATGAATTGGAAAATATGAGCAGACCAACAACAAGGAAAGCAACTGAATCAGTAATCAAAAGCCTTCCAAAAAGGAGAAGCTCGGGACTACATTGTTTTGAAATGAATGCCAACAAAATTTTAAAGACAAATTAAAATCAATCCTTCTTAAAATCTTCCCTCAAATTGAAGAGGGCAGAACACTCCTAAACTCTTTTTATGAGGTAGCAATACCTTGATGGTGGGCCTTAGGAAGCATCACTATGAACAAAGCTAGAGGAGGTGATGGAATTCCAGTTGAGCATTTTCAAATCCTAAAAGATGATGTTGTGAATGTGCTGCACTCAATATGCCAACAAATTTGGAAAACAAAGTAGTGGCCACAGGACTGGAAAAGGTCAGTTTTCATTCCAAACCCAAAGAAAGACAATGCCAGAGAATGTTCAAACTACCACACAATTGCGCTTGTCTCACATGCTAGCAAAGTAATGTAAAATCCTCCAAGCCAGGTTTCAACAGTACATGAACTGTGAACTTCCAGATGTTCAAGCTGGATTTAGAAAAGGCAGAGGAACTAGAGATCAAATTGCCAACATCCACTGGATCATGGAAAAAGCAAGTGAGTTTCAGAAAAACATCTATTTCTGCTTTATTGACTATGCCAAAGCCTTTGACTGTGTGGATCACAACAACCTGTGGAAAATTCTTCAAGAGATGGGAATACCAGACCACCTGACCTGCCTCCTGAGAAATCTGTATGCAGATCAAGAAACAACAGTCAGAACTGGACATGGAGCAACAGACCGGTTCCAAATCAGGAAAGGAGTACATCAAGGCTGTATATTGTCACCCTGCTTATTTAACTTATAAGCAGTGTACATCATGAGAAATGCTGAGCTTGATGAAGCATAAGCTGGATTCAAGATTGCTGGAAGGAATCTTACAATCCCAACTTACACCAGGGGCGGCAGCCATCTCTATGCTCAAGAGAGTAGAAATGGGAGAGAGAGCAGAGGAGCTGGCCTCCTGTTTATAGAAGCAGCTAACTTGGAAATCCCCTATCTGCCTGCTGTGTATGTCAGGCTTTCCTGGACCCTTTGTTCTTGCAAGTGCTAGAGAATTTTCTGTCGCTTTCTCTACAGTGGATTCTGTAAGCAGAAATGTCATCCAATCAAGCATGTATCCTCTCAGCCAATCCATTGCCCTCTTGTTCCTAACACGAGAGACCCTTTTGTCTTGGAAATTGTTCTGTGCTTAACCACCCACCACTCCCAAACCTGACTTCTATGTAGCCTTGGACCCTCAGTGTCTTGAAGATTTGAACATTTGGTGGTCCTTTCCAGGTCTTTCCATCCTGGAGAACATGGTATTCTACAAGTGTCCGTATAATGAAAGGAATGGGAGCTGAGAACTCATTTCAATATTTTTAAAACCTTAATCATATGTCATGTTCTCCTCTTTGAAGCTCTCACCTGAGAGTGAATCATGTTGGAAAACCTAATACTTACTTGAGCCTATTTTGTCAGGGGAGACATACATTCTGAAAAACATAGAATGAGTCTGAAGGGTTAAGAATGCCTGATGGAATTGAGTGGAAGCCTTGACCTGCCTTTTCTCCCTTCAGACAGCTCTCCAGGGTCTCACTATCCCTGTGTTTAGAAAACATGGTTGTGAGCTTTGACTGAGGCACAGCAGTAAAGCGTTATCCCAAGTCCACTGTCCAGTAGGATCTGGGGATTCTGAAACCTCACCAGTGGGCAGGCAGAAAAGCTTCTACCTCCACTAATACATCCAATATACTGCTGAATGCTGAATTTTAATCTGTGGTGAATCTCTTTTCTAGGCTCTGTTCAATGTCCATGCCATTCCTGCTTAGGTTGAGGGTGATCTTGAAAGATAAAGTCCTGCAGCCAGACAGTGATGGGGGAGGGCCCTGGAAAGAGTAAGAAGACTGAACAAGGCAGCCTGGAGTAAAGTGTTTTCAATTTTCAAACTTTACTTGCACTCATTTAATTTCTTAAATCATCACACCACTTCTGGAAACAGAAGAGGAAGTGTGGATGGTTAAAACAGCTCAAAATTAAATCACATCTTCTCAGAGCCTTTCTGTCTTGCCCTTCTGGCTCCAAGGACCTATGCCATGTTGGTGCCTAAGTCTGCATTCTCAGAGGAAGCAGGGAACCTTGGTCAGAATCTCCAGGATGCTGAGCCCAGAAATGTCATTTGCCAGGAATGATATCTGTGTGCCAATACCCCTGAGATCTCTACCCATAGCCCCACCCTGAGCTGCAGATCTGTGGATCTAACTGCTTCCAAGCATGCTTCTATGGTTCTTTCCTGGGAAATACCACATATAGAAGAGTCTGGAGAGCTACATACAATCCATGGGGTCACAAAGGGTTGGACTGGACTGAGAGACTAACACACACACACACACACAGATGTTGTCAGGCACTATTTTAAGAGCTATGAATGTTTGACTAGTTAACAAATATTATTTTCAAGTCAAGAAACGGGCATAGAAGGTTAAGCAACATTGCCCAAGGATGCTCATCTGGGAATTGGCAGAGCAACACTGAATCTCTGAAGGTTGACTTCCAAACATGTATTCTTAATCACAACAATAATATTTGCCCTACCTATTGGGGCTATAACTAAAGAACCATATAGACATAATATTTTGACAGGGATGAAAAGAGTTCCTTACTGAAAAATTAATAAAAAATTGCAGGATTATTATTTCAAATGAAGAACAGTAAAAACGATGTTGAAAATAGGTTATCTATAAAAGATACCCATTGGCAAAATTGCAGTAGAAAGATTCCATTAACTTTATCCATCACATCAACTATGACAGATTCCATACCATTGATTCAGCATCACACTCAAGAGTTAAAGACTTTGAATCCACATTCATTTGTTTAAAAAATACTGATCAATCTGAGATCCAGGAAAGTAGTACAGGAATCCCAGCAGTCATCTAGTCATCTAGATGACCATTTATACATGAAAATATTGAGATGAAGGGAAATGAGGTGACCCCTCATATCAAATCACTGGACCAAGAGGGTTCTGTCAGGTGGAACCCAGGTCTCCTGATAATGAGTTTACCTCTACCCAGAAGACTCTGCGTTTAAAGGCTGTTACATGTGCCTGTCTGTGTTGCTTATGATCATCACTCTAGATGGTAAGCAGGAGTGGCATGGACATTGGACAAAGCCTAGAAAAGAGACTCACCACAGATTAAAAATCAGCATTCAGCAGTATATTGGATGTATTAATGGAGGTAGAGCACCTGAAACAAAGAAGGTGACAGTTCTGATCTACCCAGTGCTGGTTATACTAACCTGGACTATTGCATCTATTTTCAGTTCAGTTGCTCAGTCGTGTCTGACTCTGTGACCCCATGAACCACAGCACACCAGGCCTCCCTGTCCATCACTAACTGCTGGAGCCTACTCAAACTCATGTCCATTGAGTCAGTGAAGACATCCAACCATCTTATCCTCTCTTGTCCCCTTCCCCTCCTGCCCTCAACCTTTCCCAGCATCAGGGGTCTTTTCCAGTGAATCAGCTCTTCACATCAGGTGGCCAAAGTGTTGGAGTTTCAGCTTCAGCATCCGTCCTTTCAATGAATATTCAGGGATGATTTCCTTTAGGATGGACTGGTTGGATCTCCTTGCAGTCCAAGGGACTCTCAAGAGTCTTCTCTAACACCACAGTTCAAAAGCATCAATTCTTCAGTGCTCAGCTTTCTTTATACTGCATCTCTCCCATCCGTACATGACTACTGGAAAAATTGTAGCCTTGATTAGACAGATCTTTGCTGACAAAGTAATGTCTCTGCTTTTTAATATGCTGTCTAGGTTGGTCATAACTTTCCTTCCAAGGAGTAAGTGTTTTTTAATTTCATGGCTACAGTCACTGTCTGCAGTGATTTTGGAGCCTCCTAAAGTCAGCCACTGTTTCCCCATGTATTTGCCATGAAGTGATGGGACCAGATGCCATGATCTTAGTTTTCTGAATGTTGAGCCTTAAGCCAACTTTCTCACTCTTCTCTTTCACTTTCATCAAGAGGCTTTTTAGTTCCTCTTCACTTTCTGCCATAAGGGTGGTGTCATTGCATATCTGAGGTTATTGATATTTCTCCCAGCAATCTTGATTCCAGCTTTTGCTTCATCAAGCCCAGCATTTTGGATGATGTACTCTGCTTATAAGTTAAATAAGCAGGGTGACAATATACAGCCTTGACGAACTCCTTTTCCTATTTGGAACCAGTATGTTGTTCCATGTCCAGTTCTAACTTGCTTCCTGACCTGCATACAGGTTTCTTAAGAGGCAGGTCAGGTGGTCTGGTAGCACCTATTTTTAGGCACTACATATTTTCAAAGAAGGGGATTGGGAGGCTCAAAGAGAGATCGGTCTTCAAATAACAGAAATGCTACCATGTGAGAGGAAAGTTAGATCTCTACTTTGGCTTCTATAAGTTTAACCAGAAGCAAGGAAGCCACAAAAAAGCACTTGTTTGGAAATCAAACAGGCCTGAGTACATGTCCACAGGGCCACTCACTAGCTATGACCTTGGGATGGCTTACTCCATTAAGTCCAGATGTGTTCATCTCTAGGACAGAGATTTCTCTTTCATAGGATTTTGTGGAAATATATCATTAGGGTATACTTATACATGGCTGCTTTCCTAAACTAAAGGTTCTGAAGTGTAAATGAACTCCAGTGGACATTAAGCATGTGTGTGCTGCCATCCGTTCCCTCACCCACCACCAACCATGGTCCCGGTTTTTCTTTGCTTGTAAGGGATACATCACCCTCTGTGGGTCGTCCTTCCCAACCTTCTGCAACTTTCCCCTTTTAGGGGAACCACAGCACAGAGAAGCACTTCCTCCTGCTGGGTTTCTCCGACTGCCCTTCCCTGCAGTCTGTCCTCTTGGTCCTCGTCCTCCTATGCTACCTCCTGACTCTGATGGGCAGCTTAGCACCAGCTGCTGGCGGTGCTAGCCTTCACATGTGCCTGCACACCCCCATGTCCTGCTTCCTCTGCCATCTGACTCTGGTGGACGTGGGCTTCACCACAAGCATGGTGCCACCCCTGCCGGCCAACCTGTGCAGCTGGACGCTGGGGTTGGAGGCAGTGGCTGCTTGGCACAGCTGTGTGCATCGCTGGTGCTGGGCTCTGCTGAGTGCGTCCTCCCAGTGGTGACGGCTCTGGACTACATTTTCATCCTGTTACTTCCATCCGCCATCATCCTGATCTCCTATGGCACTGTATCCCATGCTGTATTGGGCATGAGGACTGGAGGCTGTCACAGGAAAGTGGTGGGCGCCTGTGGGTCTCACCTGAGAGCCGTCTGCATGTTCCATTGATCCACCATCTACCCCTACCTGCAACCCACTCACAGCTACAACCAACACTGGGCAAGTTCATTTCTCTTTCCTACACTGTAGTTACACCCGCTCTCAACCCACTCCTCTCCACCCTAAGGAATAAGGAAGTGAAAGAGGCAAAGAGGAATTCCTAAGGGGTCAGGCGAGAGGGCAAAATGCACAGTGAGTCAATCATGGAGGGAAGGAGGAGAGTGTTACCCCAGAGCCCAAGGATGGGAATGTCCTTTGGAAAGTCAGTCAGTTTAGCCTTCAAGCTGTTCATTTCTCTATGAGGATCTGCAGGATCTGTCCTTAAAGAGCCCATGGTTAATGGGGAGGACCTTTCCTCCCATCAGGAAAGGGTCATGTGCTATAAGTAAAAAACTCCACATCCTTTATCTGTGCAGGTTTAGTGAGGGGGAAATGGCCCTTGGGCTTTCCTCTAAGCTGATGAAAAAAAAAGATTTTGGGAGGACTTTCAGGGGGATAACATATCCCCCAGTCACGAGACAGAATGCTGGTAAGAGATGTATGACGATCCCAGTTTGATGGAAAACACCATGGAAGATGCCATGGCGTCTGCTATCAGAAAAATCCCAAATGACAATAAAACAATAGACTCTGCCCTGAAGGAGACTCCATTCAAAAGAAAAAAAAAATCAGTGCAACTGAATGTCTACCTTCCCAGTTAAATAGTGCCCACCCCAGAACACGTCACTCATAACTGTAATGAGCAATACCTATGAGTGTGCCTTGTGCTGAGTGTGGTTACGTCCAGAAATGCTTTGCAGGAAGTGGTTCTTGAGACAGTTATAAAGAAGGGAAGAGACTTGTGTGGAAGAGGGTGGACATATTTCAGGCTGAGAGAAAAACACAGTGTTATCAGGAGGGAGACATGAGGTGGTGACATGGAGGAGGAAAGGAAGGGAATGAGACAGAGAAGGTCGAGAGGAAAAAGCTCCACTAGGCAGACTTTGGACAGAGTGTTGGGGTCAACCCAGAAACCAATCCCCACCCCCTCACTCAACCCAGAGAAGACCTGCTGGAGCCTAAGGCAGGCAGGACAGAGACTGCTCCCCAGTACCCCACCTTTCTGAAAGTGTTCCTACCTAGAGCACATCTATTCCCAAAGAGCCCCCATGAGAGGCATAAAATCTCGAGATCCCCAAGGTGAGTATCTTGCCATGACTGCCATCATCCCCAGAAATAGGAACCATTTATATTGATGTGAGAA
Source organism: Aepyceros melampus (assembly GCA_006408695.1). NCBI lineage: Eukaryota > Metazoa > Chordata > Mammalia > Artiodactyla > Bovidae > Aepyceros > Aepyceros melampus. The sequence continues at coordinate 561,336 of SJXQ01011840.1, read as the reverse complement.
TAACAGGGGGCTTGGTACCAAATTTCATTCATACCGGTCCAGTTCAGTCGGTCAGTTGTCTCTGACTCTTTGCAACCCCATGGACTGCAGCATGTCCATTGCCAACTCTCGATGTTTACTCAAACCCATGCCCATTGAGTTGACGATGCCATCCAACCATCTCATCGTCTGTCGTCCCCCTCTCATTCATACCAAATAGCTTTAAAAAGGTCGAGGGGTCATAATGCAATTGAATTTCTAAATTATTTTTGAATAAGCCTGCAATTATGTCATGAGTAATAACTCATTTCATAATAAACTATTTCACTCTTCTCTGTAAGTAGAAAGCGAGTTTGACGCAATGATTATCTACTGATATGTTAGATGAAGCACTGGGCTAAACAAAGATGCAAATATAGATACATGTAAAACATGAGGCCCCACCTAAAATTTACTATATTTTGGATGGCAAAGAAATAGACATTTTGAGATAAATTAGAAGGACCCAAGAAAGGATTAAATTGCAAACTTACTTGAATGTTATCTCTAATTTTCCTTAAATTTTCATTTATTATAGTATATTATACCTAAATTAATGAAAATCTGCCATTTAGTCAATCATGTTAGAATCAAGAATCACTGAGCTAGAAAATATTCCGCAGGTTTTCCCCCTACTTTATCCTCTCTCTGAGTTCTATTTATCTTTCTGATTAGTTTTCAGAATTTTTCAAAGGACGTGATTAGTGAGTGAGAAGAAAAGGGATAAATGGTCTTTTGCTCCTGATATACCTGCATTCCCAGGACGGTCATCCATCAATGCAGTGCTACGTCAGAAAAAGTAAGCGATCTTTGCTGTACCCCACGCAAAGAAATGCGACATTGTCAATCAGTTATACATTCACTATAACAAATTTAGAATCATCCAAATGGACCGTGCTTCCCAGGGTAGAGGCCTACTTGTCCTGCTTCACTTTGGAGCCCAGTTCCTTGCTGAAATAATTGTTGAACATATCCACCAGCTGCTTCTGCAGGGTCTCATTGAGCATGACCAGCATGGTTAGCTGCTTGACATTCGTCCAGTACAGATTTCTGAGGACAGCAGTAGCTTTGTTAAAGAGCTTCTTCTGCTTGCCAGGAGGTAGCTTCATTATGATCTGAGAAGTTGGCTTGAACTGACTCTCTCTCTTCCTTTTATCAGTTGACTCCCGATGATCCCTCCCAGGAGTATTCTTGGTGGACTGTCCAGCATACCACCCAGGAAGGTGCAGGGCAGATGAGCAGGATGACTCTCCAGGTGTATTTTTTGGCCTCCTTCATCTGCCTCTTGTCAGAGACAGAGCACAGCAGCTTTATGAAGTCCTCCACTGCAATGGAGCTGTGGAGCCAGTGCCTCGAGGCCTCCCCACCCTGCATGCTGGCCCCATCCTCCTGCCTCTGGGAATGTAGACTCTTCGAACTCCACTGGAGGACTTCATCTTGCACAGGAAACTTAGCTTCAGATAGGGAATGGTCACTGATGGTCTTCACTCTGTCCTCTGAGTGGGCAGCGGAGCTCTTTAATTCCCCTTGCTCAGACTGGGCATTTACCGGGACAACGAAGGACAGAAGACAATAACCAGAGCACTTGCTACCATTTGCACCCTTTATCCCCCCTTCTTATTGCTCCCACCCTTCAATGCCTGCCTGATCCTCCTCATCCATTACAACAAGCTGTGTCCCTTCCTTTTTTGGAATTTTCCAGGTTATAAGGCAAGAAAAACTGTCCTATTCCTTTGTGATCATACCTCTTATCCATCCCCAAATGTTGCCTATTTCCTGTCCATACAAAGTTTGTCAGATGTCAAAATTCACTGCAATTTTGAATTGACATATGTACACCATTGATCCTATGTATAAAATAGATACCTAATTAGAACTTACTGTATAGCACAGGGAACTCTACTCAGTGCTTTGTGGTGAACTAAATGGGAAGAAAATCCAAAAAACTAGGGGCTATATTTGCACATATATCTGATTGACTTTGCTGTACAGCAGAAAGTAACACAACATTGTAAAGACACTATGTGTTTTGAGTGTGTGCCTGCTCAGTCATGTCTGACTCGTAGTGACCCTATGTGCGAGGGATTTTCTAGGCAAGAATACTGGAGTGGGTTGCCATTTCCTTCTGCAGGGTATCTTCCCAACCTAGAAATGGAATCTGTATCTCTTGTGCCTCCTTCACTGCCAGATTCTTTATCACTGAACCACCTGGGTTAGCCACCTGGGAAGACACTATACTCCAATAAAAAATTTAAAAAGATTGAATACAATTGCAAAATATCCAAAGATTGACATCGGATTTCCAAAGAGAGTTTCTTAGACTTGACAATCTAATGAAATGTTTACAGTGAAGGAGGAAACATACAGAGCTGGACTCCATCTTAGGTCAGGCTGTGAACATTAGGCTACACGCATGGTCGCCCTCCCAGTGGACTCTGAACTTTGTGCCAGGCGTCTATAGAAGTGGCATCCCAATGGGAAACCAGATCCCCTGGATAAAAGAGCCTCAGGACTTGTCCTTGGACTCTCCGTGGCCTAAAAGAATATGCTAATTATCTCTGTAACAGAACAAAGTCGTAAATTCCATTATGTTTATTGGGTATGACTACAGTCCTATTGATAAATGTCCACTGTTTATCTAGTCTTGTGACACATGAATCGTGGGCTAACTTTGATCGTATCTCTGTTTTACCTTGTCCAGAGTAGTTTCAAGGAATTTGGGGAGATGGGTTTGAGCAAGTACACTTAGGGTATATAAGATTTTCACAAAAACTGGTCGGGGTCCTTGGCTAAGAGGAGACTCTGCCTTGGGCCTGCCGGTGTAATAAACTGCATTCCACTATCTGCATTGTCCTTCTGAATGAGTTTGTTTCCTAGAACACGTGGCTACAACAGTACCACATACCTTACCGGTGGCCCCTGCAAGGTCTCAATAAAAGAGGACTCAGGAGCCCAATGACCAGGTCCTCTTCACAGAAACTTTCTTCACATTGGGTAGGTATCTATGCCCATCTCCTTCCCTTCCAGATGTCTTCCTGGCCACCCCATCTCCCCAGCACTGTCCCTCATGTACCCCTGAGAGTTCCGCCATGTCTCAGAGGTCCTCTCTCTTTCCTTTCCGCAGTATTGAATCCTAACTTATGAAACTGGTGCCAGACATCTCTGCACTCAAGATAGTAGAAACAGGAGAGAGAGCAAAGCAGCTGGCTTCCCATATATAGAAGCAACTAAGTTGGAAATCCCCTGCCTGCCTGCTGTTTGTATCAGGCTTTCCTGGACCCATTGTTCTTGCAAATGCTTTCACTTTCTCTACAGAGGATTCTGTAAGCAGAAATGTCATCTAATAAAGCATGTCTCCTCTCAGCCAATCCATTGCCCTCCTTGTTCTTAAAGTGACATGACCCTTTTGTGTTGGAAATTGTTGTGTGCTTAACCACCCACCACTCCCAATCCTGGCTTCTATGTAGCCCTGGACCCTCAGTGGCTGGAAGAATTTGAACACTTCGTGGTCCTCTCCAATACTTTTAAGAACCCTACCGGCCCATGACCCTTCCCCCTCCTACCAATATTTAGGGGTCTTTCTGAGAGGAAGAGTGCCCTGGACATGACAGTGAGAGTTGCTTGGGTGATGTGACCAGGAGCAGCCTGTTCACACCAGCCTGACAGAATGTGTGAAATACACCTGGAGAAGCAGACATAAGACACATAACCCTGCACTGAGAAGAGACATGATTCCAGTCCAGGGATGCCATCTGCTGAATTAACTTGGGCAAATCTGTTCATCTCCTGAGATGCTGGTATTCTGGTCTATAAATGACGTGATTGGAGAGAACTCCTAAAGGTCTTCAGGCTCAAGAAACTTTCTTTATATATTGTCCCTTACACAGAATTTTAGATTCCTGATTCTTGAGCTTCCTAGCACTCTTCCTCTCCTGTCTGAGAACCTGAAAACCAAATCCACTACCTGAGAACTATCCAGAACTACCAGTCAAACGCTGACTCTCACTTTCTAGATGTCAAAACAATCACATATCCACTCTCACACCATAGTTCCTCTACTTCCTGGCCTTTCCTCCTGGAGACTCACTAGTGTCATCTCATACATTCCTAAGGTGCTTCTTACTCCATACCTGTTTGGATTTGGATCAGGATGACAAGGGAGTACATAAACTGTGTGTTCTCTTGGAATTTTTTCCCTTACCTTGATCTCCTAACTTCCCAGATTAATCTCTGCCTTCTTCCTAAGGCTCAGGACATTTCTATATACTCCTCTCCCCTTTTCTGAGAGTGATTACTAAAAGTTCCTCCTAGAGTTCAATATAAAAAGTCTTCAGAAATGCCAGGTATTCATCTTTGTTTGCTGTGTTTCAGTGACACTTAAGTGTACCTTCACTCCCTGACAGGTTTCAAATGATCCCATTTCACTTCCAGCTCTTTCCATCCTGGAGAATATGATTTTACAGAAGTGTCCGTGTAATGAAAGTAATGGGAGCTGAGAACTCACTCCAATACTTTAAAAACCTTAACATAAATCATGTTCTCCTCTTTGAAGCTCTCACCAGAGAGAGAATCAAGTTGGAAAACCTAATACTTATTTAAGTGTATTTTGTGCATGTGTGGGGAAAGACATATATTTTGAAACACCAGAATAAGTATGAAGGGGGAAGAATGCCTGATGGAATCAAGTGAAAGATTAAAGTTGCAGGATATAAAATTAACAGACAGAAATCTCTTGCACTAACAATGAGAAAACAGAAAGAGAAATTAAGGAAACAATTCCACCATTTGCAATGAAAACAATTCACCATCGCAATGAAAAGAATAAAATACATATGAATATATCTACCTAAAGAAACAAAAGACCTATATATAGAAAACTATAAAACACTGATGAAAGAAATCAAAGAAGACACAAATAGATGGAGAAATATACCAGTTCATGGATTGTAAGAATCAATATAGTGAAAATGAGTATACTACCCAAAGCAATCCTTAGATTCAATGCAATCCCCATCAAGCTACAAATGGTATTTTTCAGAGAACTGGAGAAAATAATTTCACAATTTGTATGGAAATACAAAACACCTCAAATAGCCAAAGCAATCTTGAGAAAGAAGAATGGAACTGGAGGAATCAACCTGCCTGACTTCAGGCTCTACTACAAAGCCACAGTCATCAAGACAGTATGGTACTGGCACAAAGACAGAAATATAGATCAATGGAACAAAATAGAAAGCCCAGAGATAAATCCACACACCTATGGACACCTTATCTTCGACAAAGGAGGCAAGAATATACAGTGGATTAAAGACAATCTTTTTAACAAGTGGTGCTGGGAAAACTGGTCAACCACTTGTAAAGGAATGAAACTAGAACACTTTCTAACACCATACACAAAAATAAACTCAAAATTGATTAAAGATCTAAAGGTAAGACCAGAGACTATAAAACTCCTAGAGGAAAACATAGACAAAACACTCTCCAACATAGATCACAGCAGGATCCTCTATGACCCACCCCCTAGAGTAATGGAAATAAAAGTAAAAATAAATGCATGAGACCTAATTAAACTTAAAAGTTTTTACACAACGAAGGAAACTATAAGTAAGGTGAAAAGACAGCCTTCAGAATGGGAGAAAATATTAGCAAAAGAAGCAACTGACAAAGAATTAATCTAAAAAATATACAAGCAACTCCTGTAGCTCAATTCCAGAAAAATAAATGACCCAATCAAAAAA
>SJXQ01011840.1:473254-543220 GCA_006408695.1 Aepyceros melampus | reverse complement strand
CGTTTTATTATTCTTAGGGCATTTATTTGCACTTTGGGTCAAATTGGTATCCCTCGAGCTTAACGTCTGATCTAGCAAGTGGGAAGTTTGTATTAAGTGTTTACTAATGGCACTAGACATTGGTTTTATTTTTTTTAATAATCTAGAAGTACATTTTCTCACAATATGTTAATTATTAAGAAATTGCATTTGAATATCTTGGTAAGTCAGAACCAACTGTTACAATTCAGAGCAGGAAGCAAAAAGATTCCTGAGCATTATTTTACTATTAAAGTAAAATTCAGTTTTGTATTTTGTTTCATTTTTATTATTTTATTTTAAAAGTGGATGAATAATGCTCAGTATATTTGTAAAGGAAGAACCGAACCCTTGGACTTAAAGTAAAACTAGTTCATGATTACTGATATTTTATGAAACATTGATGATTTAAAATATACTTCTAAACTAGTTCTAAGTGATTTACAGGTGATTATCACAAGTCCCTGTGAGTTAAACCTTTCAGTTAACATTCACATTCTGAATAATCTTATTTTGCAGATTAAAATCTCACATACTGAAAATTAAGATAATGTGCTTTCACAGAGTAAGTGACTAAACTGCAGCTTGAAACAGCTCATTGGAGTAAAAAAACCTATGTTCTTAATAAAGACATTATACAGACTCAATAAAGCAATTATGCAAAAATCTCTTATTAAAATTCCATGCATTAATATTTTAAAAAGAAGCCCTAACCCAAAGCACAGAATTTAGAAACTAAAATCTACACTTAAATTTATGATAATTAAGGAAACTTCGAATTACTGTTTCAGTAAGCTGTTTCTAAATCTGTCCGTATAAAAAATGGATCATGTTTACAGTATATTTCTTTCAGAGTTGTTATGGAGCTTGTACAACTTAAGGAGAATATTAAATTTATGAAACTTAACTGAGAAAATTATTTCAAGTAAAATCAATATTTTGCAATCCTTAGAGATATTTAAGAATTAATTTTCAATGAAAAAAAAAATGTCCAAGTTTTGTTTGCTTGCTTGTTTTTAAATCTTCAGATAAATTTGATCTTACTTTTAGGGTGAAAATGTCATCATGTTGTAATATTGCATGGAGATCAATAAGCTAGCATTTAGAACTAAGGTGGCAAGTAATACTTTGAGTAACAGTAGTAATAACATACACACCAAGGGTTAAATACACATTGATAATAGAGTGGCAGCATAACAAAAAAGGAGAGAACACAGAATGTTAAATTTTACCTTTGTTAATCCTCCTAGGCTTCTGGCCTTCACAGGTAACTCAGTGGTAAATAATCTTCCTGCCAATTCAGGAGACACTGGAGACACAGTTTTGATCCCTGGGTTGGGAAGATACCCTGGAGCAACCCAGTCCACTATTCTTGACTTGGAGAATCCCATGGACAAAAGAGCCTGGTGGGCTGCAGTTCATGTTGTTGCAAAGAGTCGGACATGACTGAGCACTTGTGTGTTAGGCTTCTAAAAATCTTTTTAAAGCAAAATATCTAGCTTCAAAGAGTCATTCTATGACCATATGTAATTTTTACTTTTCATATTTATTATCAAATTTCTATTATATTATTTAGACCAACATCATCAAATCTTCTTATGGCCCAAAGACAAATTTCATTCTTGAAACATAGATATCACTCACAGTGATAATACAAAATAAATAAATAAACTCATTGTCTTAAACATAGTGTTGTGAGAAGTATATAGATCTTTCAGTTTCAATAACTGGATGACCTTTGGTAATCTGTTTATATTCTGATAAATATAATGGTTTTTCTCTATGATTACACCTATAATGGAGAATACCATATAAAGATAATTGTAAAAAACTCAGGAATGAGGGTGTTGCCTATTGTAAATTTAAATCATCATTGAATTTTCTTAAGGAAGGACCATGATACTTTTCTAAAATTTCTTCATGTATTACTTGCAGTCCATTAATTAATATATTTGTAAATTGTATGGGGTATATTCAGATAAGAAGTACAAAATATATGTATTTCTGTGTTTGTACTTTTGATTTTACATTGAAAAGGGTCACAAAATTGTAATAGAGCTAGAATATGTTGAATATTTGTAATTTTATGGGAAATTATGTGCAAAAAATAAAAATTTGTATCTGAAAAAGAAATAAGCTTTCCTTTTTCCTTTTTAAGTATCTAAAGCTTCAATCTCAATTTCATCAATTTTTCTTCTTACCTTCCTCATCAATCCTATAGAAGTTGACTTCCACCTTCACTGTCTTATTGTAATACTTTTTATAAAAATCATGTATTAAATAAACTAATTTATTAGCTGTTGTTGTTTAGTCTCTAAGTCATGTCCAGTTCCTTTGCGACCTCATGGACTATATAGTCCACCAGTCTCCATTCTACATGGGATTTCTCAGCCAAGAACACTGGAATGGGTTGCCATTTCCTTTTTAGGGGGGTATTTTTGACCCAGGGATTGAACCCGTGTCTACTAATTATCCTACTTGGCAGGCAGATTCTTTAGCACTGAGTCACCCTTGCCAACACAAACAAACTAACTGGAAAATATAATGCATATATAGCATACCACTCCATGCAAATTGACAAATAATAATAATAGCAGATTTTAACCATACAATAGATAGCTTTCCACTACTGATGCTTGTAGACCACTGCACCTAACAACTGCAAGATATACTTTTTTTAAAAAATGAATACATAAGAAATATTTATGAAAAATAACCTAAATTTTATAATGTTAAGTCTCATCAAGTTAAATTATTATGCAATACTCAGAGTGAAAGTAGATTGATAATGTTGACAACACAATCAAAACTGACTGAAGATGATACCTCTTACAAGTATAAAATTATGTTATATGCATAAAGAATACATAAAAGAAAGTTTCTTAATACACATTTATGGTAGAAACTGATATCTCTCCACATAATGAATTAATTATTTTATATTAAATAAAAAAGAATATAATATTTGTATACACTTCATCAAGCTAGAAGAGATTGCTAGCATTTTTATTTGTAACCAAATCATGTCTGTGATTATCACATTTTCAGATAAAAAAAGAGCAATATTCTCTTTAATGTTATTATCAAATACATTTATCAGCTCTAATATTTTGTAATACAGTAAACATGATTTTCCATGTAGTAAAATTTGCTATTTTATCAAGCAAAGCAGGGAGACACCTACATAATCTTAGATATGAAAGTCACAAATTTAAGAAAATGATTGTGATGTTGTAACTATTATTTTAAAAGGTACGAGTTGCTCAAAACCTAATGATATCCATCTCAACTGAAATTGTTTGGGTTAGTGACGTTCCAGGTAGATTTGAAACTTGTACATAAGCTAATATCTTCTAGCATTTGTGATGATACAGAGAAAATAGAGGAAAACCTGAAGAATAAGGAATAGAGGTGGAAAAACTGGTAATGAAAATTGATGATGGAAAAATCTTTATAGTAGTTTGAGAGTGTGCCTTTGGTGATTAGAATACTCAGTGTTGCTACTGAAAATGAAATATGGTCAAGCTCCCCCAAGGCAACACATTTTGTGAAATGTCACTCTGGCATTAACTGTCTTAGATTTATAAGTACTGAAAAGTTCTCTGCCTTGTGTAAGGATAATAACATACTCTGCCACCAATACACATGAGAATTAAGATAGTTTCAAACAATGATTATAAACAGAAACATTGCTCGCTTTAAATCAACAATGCTACTATTTTCTTTCATTAAATACATGTTACTTTAAATATACTTTAATTTTTGACAGTTTTAATTTTTTTAAGCTATGAAGAATGATGTTCTAGCACACTATAAGCCAGTGCTACTAAGCCCATGCAATAATTATAGTTTATAAAAATATGGACTCAGGGGAGACAGGATCCTACTTTTCAACAGTCAGTTTATGTTTTTCAGTGCCAAATTGTTTCTAACTCCGGCCTTTAACATTTCCATGCTGTATAGTTGCATGGCTTAAAATTGTGTAGATAAATACATATGCTAAATTAACACCCTTGATCACAAAAAACCGTGGAAAATTCTTAAAGAAATGGAATACCAGAACACCATACATGCCTCCTGAGAAATCTGTAGGCAGGTAAAGAAGAAACAGTTAATTTTAATTAGGCCTCATTTGTTTATTTTTGCTTTTATTTTCAATATTATTGGATGTGGGTGAGAGAGGATCCTGTTGTGGTTTATGTCAGAGAGTATTTTGCTTATGTTTTCCTCTAGAATTTTTATAGTTTCCAGTCTTACATTTAGATCTTTAATCCATTTTGAGTTTATTTTTGTTTATGGTGTTAGAAAGTGATCTAGTTTCATTCTATTACAAGTGGTTGACCAGTTTTCCCAGCACCACTTGTTAAGGAGATTGTCTTTTCTCCATTATATATTATTGCCTCCTTTGTCAAAGATAAGGTGTCCATAGGTGCGTGGATTTATCTCTGGGCTTTCTCTTTTGTTCCATTGATCTATATTTCTATCTTTGTGCCAGTACCATACTGTGTTGATGACTGTGGCTTTGTAGTAAAGACTGAAGTCAGGCAGGTTGATAAAGGAAACTATATGCAAGGTGAAAAGACAACCTTGAGAATGGGAGAAAATAATAGCAAGCAAAGCAATGGACAAAGAATTAATCTCAAAAATATACTAGCAACTCCTGCAGCTCAATTCCAAAAAAATTAACGACACAATCAAAAAGTGGGCCACAGAACGAAACAGACATTTCTTCAAAGAAGACATACAGATGGCTAACAAACACATGAAGAGATCCTCAACGTCACTCATTATCAGTTTAGTTCAGTCACTCAGTCGTGTCTGACTCTTTGCGACCCCATGAATTGCAGCACGCCAGGCCTTCCTGTCCATCACCAACTCCCAGAGTTCACTCAAACTCACGTCCATCAGGTTAGTGATGCCATCCAGCCATCTCATCCTCTGTCGTCCCCTTCTCCTCCTGTCCCCAGTCCCTCCCAGCATCAGAGTCTTTTCCAATGAGTCAACTCTTCGCATCACTCATTATCAGAGAATGCAAATCAAAACCACAATGAGATACCATTTCACACCAGTCAGAATGGCTGCAATCCAAAAGTCTACAAGCAATAAATGCTGGAGAGGGTGTAGAGAAAAGAGAACCCTTTTCCATTGCTGGTGGGAATGCGAACTAATACAGCCACTATGGAGAACAGTGTAGAGATTCCTTAAAAAAATGGAAACAGAACTGCCATATGACCTAGCAATCCCACTACTGGGCATACACACTGAGAAAACCAGAACGGAAAGAGACATGTGTACCCCAATGTTCATTGTAGCACTGTTTATAATAAACAGGAATTCAAAGCAATCTAGATGTCCATTAGCAGAAGAATGGATGAGAAACTAATGGTACATATACACAATGGAATATTACTCAGCCATTAAAAATACATTTGAATCAGTCAAATGTACTACTGAGGTGGATGAAACTGGAGCTGATTATACAGAGTGAAGTAAGCCAGAAAGAAAAACACCAATACAGTTTACTAACACATATATATGAAATTTAGAAAGATGGTAATGATAACCCTGTATGCAAAACAGCAAAAGAGACAGAGATGTATAGAACAGTCTTTTGGAATCTGTGGGAGAGGTCAAGGGCAGGATGATATGGGAGAATGGCATTGAAACATGTAAATTATCACATGTGAAATGAATCATCAGTCCAGGTTCAATGCATGATACAGGGTGCTCAGGGTTGGTGCACTGGGATTACCCAGAGGTATGGGATGGGGAGGGAGGTGGGAGGGGGGTCCAAGATGGGGAACACATGTACACCCATGGTGGATTCATGTCAGTGTATGGCAAAACCAATAACATATTGCAATGCAAAAAAAAAATAATTAATTAAAAATTTTTTTTAAAGTGCACATTGTGGAATGTAAAAAAAAATTAAAATAAAAAGAATGCAAAAAAAAAAAAAAACACTTGCAATTTAGTAACATTACCAAGGGATTCATTGGAAATGAAAATGAATATCTATGTAATTATTTTAATAAACTTGTATTCGAACTTTGGAAAAAAAAAAATCAGAAGCAACAGTTAGAACTGGACATGGAACAAAAGAGTGGTTCCAAATGAGGAAAGTAGTATATCAAGCCTGTATATTGTCACCCTGTTTATTTGCCTTATATGCAGAATATATCATGAAATGTCTGGCTGGATGATGCACAAGGTGGAATCAAGATTGCTGGGAGAAATATCACTAACTCCAGATATACAAATGACACCACTCTTATGGCAGAAAGCAAAGAACTAAAGAGCTTCTTGACTGAAGTGAAAGAGGAGAGTGAAAATTTTGGCTTAAAACTCAACATTCAGAAAACTAAGATCATGGCATCTGGTCCGATCACTTCATGGCAGATGGATGGGGAAACAGTAGAAAGAGTGGCTGACCTTATTTTGGAGGGCTCCAAAATCACTGCCGATGGTGACTGCAGCTGGGAAATTAAGACATTTGCTTCTTGAAGAAAAGCTGTGACCAACCTAGACAGCATATTAAAAAGAAGAGATATTACTTTGCCAACAAAATCCATCTAATCAAAGATATGTTGTTTTTTTTTTCCAGTAGTTATCTATCGATATGTGAGTTGGACTATAAAGAAAACTGAGTGCTAAAGAATTGATACTTTTGAACTATAATGTTGGAGAAGACTCTTGAGAGTCCCTTGGACTGCAAGGAGATCCAACGAGTCCATTCTAAAGGAAATCAGTCCTGACTGTTCACTGGAAGGACTGATGCTGAAGCTGAAACTCCAATACTTTGGTCACCTGATGGGAAGAACTGATTCATTTGAAAAGACCCTGATGTTAGGAAAGATTGAAGGCAGAGGAGAAGGGGATATCAGAGGATGAGGTGTTTGGACAGCATCACCTACTCAATAGATATGAGTTTGATCGAGGGCCAGGAATTGGTGATGGACGGGGAAGCCTGGCGTGCTGCAGTCTATGGAGTCGCAAAGAGTTGGACACGACTGAGAGACTAAACTGAATCAAATTCATGTCTCTTTGAGCAGAAAACAATTTGTAAACAAAAAGTACTCATCATTCCATTCAGTCACGAAGTCGTGTCCGACTCTTTGCGACCCTGTGAATCGCAGCACGCCAGGCCTCCCTGTCCATCACCAACTTCCAGAGTTCACTCAGACTCATGTCCATCGAGTCAGTGATGCCATCCAGCCATCTCATCCTCTGTCATACCCTTCTCCTCCTGCCCCCAATCTCTCCCAGCATCAGAGACTTTTCCAATGAGTCAACACTTCGCATGAGGTGGCAAAAGTACTAGAGTTTCAGCTTCAGCATTATTCCTCCCAAACAAATCCCAGGACTGATTTCCTTCAGAATGGACTCGTTGGATCTCTTTGCAGTCCAAGGGACTCTCAAGAGTCTTCTCCAACACCACAGTTCAAAAGCATCGATTCTTCAAAACTCAGCCTTCTTCACAGTCCAGCTCTCACATCCATACATGACCACTGGAAAAACCATAGCCTTGACTAGATGGACCTTTGTTGGTAAAGTAACGTCTCTGCTTTACAATACAATCTAGGTTGGTCATAACTTTCCTTCGAAGGAGTAAGAGTCTTTTAATTTCATGGCTGCAGTCACCATCTGCAGTGATTTTGCAGGGCAAAAAAATAAAGTCTGACACTGTTTCCACTGTTTCGCCATCTATTTCCCATGAAGTGATGGAACCAGATGCCATGATAATCGTTTTCTGAATGTTGAGCTTTAAGCCAACTTTTTCACTCTCCTCTTTCAGTTTCATCAAGAGGCTTTTGAGTTCCTCTCCACTTTCTGCCTTAAAGGTGGTGTCATCTGCATATCTGAGGTTATTGATATTTCTCCCATCAATCTTGATTCCAGCTTGTGCTTCTTCCAGCACAGAGTTTCTCATGATGTGGTCTGCATATAAGTTAAATAAGCAGAGTGACAATATACAGCCTTGACAAACTCCTTTTCCTATTTGGAACCAATCAGTTGTTCCATGTCCAGTTCTAACTGTTGCTTCCTGACCTGCATATAGGTTTCTCAAGAGGCAGGTGGGTGGTCTGGTATTCCCACTCTTTCAGAATTTTCCACAGTTTGTTGTGATTCAGACAAAGGCTTTGGCATAGTCAATAAAGGAGAAGTAGATGTTTTTTTTCTGGAACTCTCTTGCTTTTTCGATGATCCAGTGGATGTTGGCAATTTGATCTCTGATTCCTCTGACTTTTCTAAAACCAGCTTGAACATCTGGAAGTTCATGGTTCACATATTGCTGAAGCCTGGCTTGGAGATTTTTGAGCATTACTTTACTAGCATGTCAGATGAGCGCAATTGTGTGGTAGTTTCATCATTTCCTGGCATTGCCTTTCTTTGGGATTGGAATGAAAACTGACCCTTTCCAGTCTTGCGGCCACTGCTGAGTTTTCCAAATTTGCTGTCATATTGAGTGCAGCACTTTCACAGCATCATCTTTCAGGATTTGAAATAACTCAACTGTAATTCCATCATCTCTACTAGCTTTGTTCGTAGTGATGCTTTCTAAGGCCCACTTGACTGCACATTACAGAATGTCTGGCTCTAGGTGAATGATCACACCATAGTGATTATCTTGGTTATGAATATCTTTTAGTATAGTTCTTCTGTGTATTCTTGCCACGTCTTCTTAATATCTTCTGCTTCTGTTACGTCCAGAGCATTTCTGTCCTTTATTGAGCCCATCTTTGCATGAAATATTCCCTTGGTTCTCTAATTTTCTTGAAGAGATCTCTATTATTTCCCATTCTGTTGTTTTCCTCTATTTCTTTGCAATGATTGCTGAGGAAGGCTTTCTTATCTCTTCTTACTTTTCTTTGGAACTTTACATTCAGATGCTTATATCTTTCCTTTTCTCTTTGCTTTTGGCTTTTCTTCTATTCACAGGTATTTTTAAGGCCTCCTCAGAAGGCCATGTTGCTTTTTTGCATTTCTTTTCCATGGGGATGGTCTTGATCCCTGTCTCCTGTACAATGTTATGAACTTCATTCCATAGTTCATCAGGCATTCTATCAGATCTAGTCCCTTAAATCTATTTCTCACTTCCACTGTATAGTCATAACGGTTTGATTTAGGTCATACCTGAATGGTCTAGTGGTTTTCCCTACCTTCTTCAATTTGAGTCTGAATTTGGTAATAAGGACTTCATGATCTGAGCCACAGTCAGCTCCTGGTCTTGTTTTTGTTGACTGTATAGAGCTTTCCATCTTTGGATGCAAAGAATATAATCAGTCTGATTTCAGGGTTAACCATCTGGTGATGTCCATGTGTAGAGTCTTCTCTTGTGTTGTTGGAAGAGGGTGTTTGCTATGACTAGTGCATTTTCTTGGCAAAACTCTATTAGTCTTTGCCCTGCTTCATTCCACATTCCAAGGCCAAATTTGTCTGTTACCTTAGGTGTTTCTTGACTTCCTACTTTTGCATTCCAGTCCCCTATAATGAAAAGGACATCTTTTTTGGGTGTTAGTTCTAAAAGATCTTGTAGGTCTTCATAAAACCGTTCAATTTCAGCTTCTTCAGCATTACTGGCTGGGGCATAGACTTGGATAACTGTGATATTGAATGGTTTGCCTTGGAAACGAACAGAGATCATTCTGTCATTTTTGAGATTGCATCCAAGTACTGCATTTTGGACTCTTTTGTTGATCATGATGGCTACTCCATTTCTTTTGAGGGATTCCTGCCCGCAGTAGTAGATATAATGGTCATATGAGTTAAATTCACCCATTCCAGTCCATTTTAGTTCGCTGATTCCTAGAATGTTGACATTCACTCTTGCCATCTTCTGTTTGACCAATTTGCCTTGATTCTTGGACCTGACATTCCAGGTTCCTATGGCAGTAGATAATACAGAAAAATCCAAAATGATTTCATTAAACCAGTTTTCCAGTTTGAGATATGAAAAATTAGAATTTCTGTGTTACAGTTTAGAGCCCTATTTGGTAATGAATAGTAGCAAACTGGGCCTTCCCTGGAGGCTCAGCAGTAAAGAATTCACCTGCCTATGCATAAGACATGAGTTTGATCTCTCAGTTGAACAGATCCCCTGGAGAAACAAATGGCAATCCCCTTTGGTATTCTTGCCTGGAAATCCCATGGATAGAGGAGCCTGGCAGGGTACAGTCCTTGGGCTCTCAAAGGGTCAGACATTACTTAACAACTAAATAAAAACAGTAATAGCAAACTTATGAAATTAATGACTCTCTGCAAATGAAAAGAATAATGCAAGGAAGTATTTGTATACAAAATATAAGGATTTTTTCAGAATTCCTGAAGGATATGCACAAATCATAAGTAACCAAATTAAAAAAGGATTTCTTCATGGATTCTGTAATTTTTATATAATTATTAATGCATATATATTTTAGTTTTAATGAATATATATAAACATAAATATTTTACATGAGTGTCTTTCTATTACATATTGATGACTTAAATATTTCATGACAAGATACACTTAATATTTCCAAACAAAAAAATATTCTTAAGGAAAGATTTTAAGTGATTTTCCTACTTAAATATTGTGATGTTTTAAAATTGCTCTTGACCTTTGTAAATTCTCCCACATTTATATGGAGTCATGGATATTTAATTCATAAAATAAATTCTAATTTTAATTTTTCTTCTAAAAACTAAAAATGAATTCCTCATCATTAAAATCTTTAGCACTTTTTTATAAAATAACAATATTATTTTAAATAACACCAAAAATTTGCTTTATTTTAACCAAACTTAAATTTCAAAATTTCAAAGAAGAAAAAAACACATAATATTAGATGTTAAGTTTTATGTTATTGTAGGAATTTTTGATTACTGTGTAGAGAATCATGTAAAATATAACTTCATTTTGAATATGTCTTTTTCAAAATCTTAAAATACACCATAAAGAATGCTTGTTAATTTTCAAATTATCTTTTATTAAAAGGAACTATTAGTTGTACAACTTTGTTATTCACCTATCACTGTGGGGCATAAATTGCACTGATGCCCTTGAATTGAGAAATCTGTATGCAGTGGGGTTAGTTGGATCCAGGATTGCAGGAGTTAAGTGGCTGCACTAAATTGCCAAGACAGGTGTGCATGGTTATCTAAATGCATGACAGAGCAAACAGTAATAAGAATATTCTGACATGCAAAGATTTGTGTTGGTGTCCAGTTGGTCATAGTATTTCTAAAAATGAAATAGGTGCACTGTCTACTAAATTTTTACTTCATCTGTGTAAGCAGAAGAGTTGTAGATCAAGTGAACACAAGTCTAATTTAAATCATAAAAAGACTTATAGCCCATCAATGTATTCCCAGTATTGAGCCAGTTCACAGACATATAACATCTTGAATGAAGGAAAATATGTATCCTTACAAAAAGGACTCCATTATTATGCCAAAATTTACATTTGCAATCTTTCTTCCACCTTTCCCTGAAAGAACCTACAGACTTTTACAGAATTATACACTGAGGAAAAGAAGATGACAAAACTTTTCAGGCATAATGTGCATTTGTTTGGCCTGACACTAATTCCAGATGTCTCAAAATGTCATTCTAGCTTAAATGGTCACAGTAGGAGCTTATGGAGATCAGCTGATTAATAGAATTTTAACTCAGGTCAGATAAGTTTATAAATTCATAAATATATCCTACCATTATTTTCTCAGTTCTGAAATTCATAATTGGAATAGACAAAC
Organism: Aepyceros melampus; assembly: GCA_006408695.1. Lineage (NCBI taxonomy): Eukaryota > Metazoa > Chordata > Mammalia > Artiodactyla > Bovidae > Aepyceros > Aepyceros melampus. Next base: position 531,466 of record SJXQ01011840.1, on the reverse strand, counting down.
TGTTTTGGCTGGGTGGTTAAGTCTTATTACCAAGGAAAAATTGGCCTGATATTGTACAGTGCATTGTGGGTGCACAAGTATATAACTGTTATACAAGAGATTAATTCTGTCATACACTATGATTAAAATTAATGGGAAACTACAACAACCCCATTCTGGCAGGGCTACTAATAGTATAGATCCATTAGGAATGAAAGTTTTGATTACATCACCCAGGTAAATACCATGACCATATGGTGTTCTATTTTTATATATTTGAGGAACCTCCATACTATTTTCCATAGCAGCTGCTCTACTTTGCATTCCAATCAAGAGTATATAGGGTGATGATTTGTCCACATCTTTCCCAACACTTATCTTAAAAAAAAAAAAAAAAAAAGCCATTCTAACAGGTGTGAGGTGATATCTCAATGTACTTTTGAAGTGAATATTGCTGATGATTAGTGATCTGAGCCCCTTTTCACAAACCTGTTGGCTGTTTGCATGGCTTCTTTGAAGAAATTTTTACGTCCTTTGCTTTTTTTTTTTTAATTGGCTTTTTTTTTTTTTTTTGATGTTGAGTTGTAGGAATTCCTTACATTTTGGATATTAACTTAGATTTATGGTTGTAAATATGTTCTTTTTTTAAATTTTTCTGATTCCATAGGTTGACTTTATATTTTGCTGATTATTTCTTTTGCTGTACAAAAACTTTCTAGTTTGATGTATTCTCATTGGTCTGTTTTTGCTGCTTGTACTTTTTAAAAACTCAGTGCCATGACCAGTGTCAAGAAGCTTTTGTCCTAGTTTTAAGTGTTTTTCAGAGTAAGGTCTTACATTCAAGTCTTTGGTCTATTTTGTGTTGATTGTATATAGTGTAAAACAAGTTCAATTTTATTCTTTTTCCTGTGAATATGCAATCTTCCCAGAATTTGTTGACGGGACTATCCTTTCCTAATTACATATTTTTGGAACTCTTATGGAAGATCATTTGACTGAAAATGTATTGGCTTATTGGACTCATTTTGCTCCATTGCTGCATGTCTCAGCTCATATAATATAATTCAGCAATCCTACTTCTGGGTATATATCTAGAAGAATTGAAATCAGATTCTCAAAGAGATATCTGTACTACCATGTTTGTTGCAACATTATTTCACAAGAAACAATCAGAATGTTCAATAAGTAATGGATGAATAAAGAAAATGTGGTGTGTATGTGTATGTGTGTGTATATATATGTGTGTGTGTGTGTGTGTGTGTGTAGGAAAGATTGCTCAGCCTTTAAAGGGATACATTACCATATATGACAACATATATGAATCTGGAAGACATTTCACTAAGTGAAATAAGCCAGTTACAGAAGTACAAATACTGTGTGATTCCACTAATATGAGATATCTAAAATAGTCAAAATCTTAGAAGCAGAGCAGAGAATGGTGGTTGTCAGGGGCTGGAGAGAGAAGAAAATGTGGAATTATTTTTCAGTGAGGTAAATTTTCAGTTATGCAAGATTATTAAGTTCTAGATATGTGCTACACAACATAATACTGCTACACAACATAAAACTGTTCTTTACACTTAAAAATTTAAGCATGTAGATTTCATGTTAATGCTCTTACCACAACAAAAATACTATAGTAGCAGAAAGCACTAAAAAATTTATGACTAATCACTGAGGTGATCACTGAACACAAAAGGAATATAAAATGGACAAAGAATGTGGTTTAAAATACCTCTTTCAGTTGGGTGACTAATTGCAGAAATAAGAACTGCAATTATTCTTAGTATTACTTTTTTATTTTTGATAAATATGCTTGTGTGTGTAGGTATATGAAATCATATTTGTTTTCTTCTATTTCTTATTCCTTTACTTGAAATAAGTATTAACTTTAAGGTAGTTAGGCTACAGAGTAACAAGGAGAAGAGTGACATCACCCAAGGACTTTCCATCCTCTTCTGGAGAAAGGATTAAGTTGTATGCAGGAAAGTTGCATCATGCTAGTCAGTAATATGATTTTGTTATTGTCTTTACTTAGCGATCAATTGTAAAGAGGAGTGAGTTGTTACCAAATTGATATCAGGTGGAATACAGTGGTTAATATTATATGTCCACTTGGCTAGAATAAGGTGCCCAATTGATTAGTCTAACATCAGTGTAGATATTACTGCAAAAGTATTTTTAGGTGTGATTAATTTTTGAATCAGTAAAATTTGAGTCAAGTAGATTACCCTTTACAGTGTGGATGGACCTCATCTAATCAGTTAAAGGCCTTTAAAGAAAAAGAAAGAGATTCCCCAAAACAGGAGGAATTATCTTTAAAACTACAATATAGAATCCATGCCTGAGTTTTCAACATGTTTCTATGTGGAATTCTGCCGGGGTCCAGCCCCGGTGGATCCAGGGTGATTCGAAGCTGGAGACGGAGTCAGCATACTAGGAAAGAACTTATTCAATTACAGATATAGAGAGATTAGGAAATTAGCAGAAAAAAGGGGCTGAATAACTTGGCTTACATGGAATGCCAATCACCACCTACATAGGCCACAGGCGTCTTTCCGTTCTCCGGAAGGAGAGGAGGCACTGAGGCCTCCCCAGTCCAATCTTAGAAGCCCAGGCAGAGTTAGTAGGTTTGGTGAGGACCCAAGTGCCAGATGGGAATTCAGACAGAAAATAGTAAGAGGTATTAGAGGAGAGAAAGAGGCTGAATAACTTGGTTTACACGGGATACCAATAAAATTCCAAGACAAGGAATTTGTACCATCTACGCTGGGCCACCGGCGTCACTTGAACATCGAAAGGTGCCCCTCCTTGGACACCTTTTTTGCATGGACTTGAAAGCCAGGGCAAGTAAGCAGACGTGGAGGGCACCCGTGCTCCAGATGGGAATTCAGCCAGAAATACGGAGGACGAGAAAGAATGACATGGGGGAATCAGTCTTTCCGGAAACTGATCCGTTTTCTTTATTTTCAGGTTTGCTTATATACCTTTTGTTACACATAAGGATGAATACAAAGTCACGCGGGGGTCAGCAGTCCTGACCTTTATCAAAATCAGGTGCTTTACATAAAAAAGAGGTCTTAGGGGTTTTACATCATCTTCTGGCCATGAGGCCTGCTGACACTTTATGACCCTCTCTTTCTGATAACCAAAAAACTTATTTTGTCCAAGGCTGTTTTTTTGTTTTTTTCTTAAACCAGGCATCACCCTCAAAGTTGCATTCCTATAGGGTGAGGGTGCAGTGAGTTACAATCAAGAAAGGAATTTATTTAACCCAAGGTTAACATGATTAATCTTAAAGGTTAATACTTATTTTTCTTATATGCTAGTTATATTCATTATAAGGACAGGGAATATGGAGATTTAACAGCAAAACATCAGCCCAACAAATGAAATCCTTTCACCAATGTTCCCCTTAAGATCTGTTTAGTCTTAAGATAGTGATAAAGTTACATTTTTACATAGCAAGGACACAGTAATTTATAACAAAGTACAGTGATCTATAACAAAGAAGAAAATTCATAAACTCAACAAATCTAGTATTGCTAACATCAAAAACTACTGTATTTCTTTTTCTATATTCCAAATACATAAATATATTTCCAGGTGCCTAAGGACATGGAGGCCTGGAGGCAATAATTGACTCAACAATGAGAAAAGCCCTATGCTAATTAAGACCTTCAAAATACCCCAAACTCTCTGTGCTGTTTATGGTTGAGAAGTAGTAAACAATCATGTGCTTATTTCAAACTTGCCCAATCCATGGTCATATGAACCAGCTACTTAAAATAAATATCTTTTTCTCTCATATACACATATTTAATATTATTGGTTCCATTTCTCTGGAAAGCTCTAATAGTTACAGTCATTGGCTGCTCAATGAAAATAAGGGTTAAGTTTGAAATTTCATCAAGAATTTTAACTACAGAGATAAGTTTCCTTGCATATTGATTGGGCAACATTTTTATACTGGACTACTTTTTGAAATTAAGCTTTTAGGTGCTGAAAGAGCTTGCTAAACCTAATGTAGAAGTTTTAGAAAGTAGTGTTTAAATCTCATCTTTGTACAATACATACCAACAGAAAAGGAAAAGGGAAATGAAAACTGGGTTTTGTTTTTCTTTCTGTTCATTATTTTTCCTCCTTGTGTTACCATTCTGTGGGCATTCTTAAACGACTCTATAGCAATATCATCAGCATTTTGTAGAAAATATGTACACTTAGAATGTCAAAAAAAAAAACATTCTAAATAATATGTCTATACAATATCTTTCTGAAAGCATATGTTTTCACACAAGCACATGGGCATACACCATGAAATTTGGAAGTCTTCACAATTTTTTAACCATTTTCCCATTCTCTATATCTGACCAATTACAGTTATTGGGTTTTCCTCCACAAGGCTACTTGTATCCATTGTTTTCTGTGTATTTATGGGAATTACCCTAAATCAGTGCTCTCTCCCTTGCTCTCCACCCCCTCCCCTGCACTTTCTTTTTGCTATTTTGAAAAATGAAACAAATTTCATCCATAGGCGACATATATTTCTAGGCCAGTGTCTTCCCACTGTAGCTGTAGTAGGGCACATACTAGCTCCAGTTGTACCACTGTTTCTCATTCTTATCTAGTTTACAAGAGAATATGTTACAATTAATGTACGCTGGTCATCACAGTTTTTAGAAATGTCATAAAATTCAATACTTCTATAGTAGCAAATTACTTAATAAAGATCTCTCAACAGATTGTGATACACCTAGATGAAATTCCCTGGATAAAACTTTTAAGTATTAAATTCTCATTAAAAAACCCTCCTGAGTTCATAAACTGTTTTACTGGTTATTATTTCAATTAAGGAACTGATATTAGACATTAGTTACTGTCTTCCAAAAGCTGAGTGTCACCTAGATGAAATTCCCTGGATAAAACTTTTAAGTATTAAATTCTCATTAAAAAACCCTCCTGAGTTCATAAACTGTTTTACTGGTTATTATTTCAATTAAGGAACTGATATTAGACATTAGTTACTGTCTTCCAAAAGCTGAGTGCTGAAGAATTGATGCTTTTGAACTGTGATGTTGGAGAAGACTCTTGAGAGTCCCTTGGACTGCATGGAGTCCAACCAGTCCATCCTAAAGGAGATTAGTCCTGGGTGTTCATTGGAAGGACTGACGCTGAAGCTGAAACTCCAATACTTTGGCAACCTCATGCAAAGAGTTGACTCATTGGAAAAGACCCTGATGCTGGGAGGGATTGGGCGCAGGAGGAGAAGGGGAAGACAGAGGATAAGATGGCTGGATGGCATCATCAACTCAATGCACACGAGTCTGGGTGAACTCTGGGAGTTGGTGATGGACAGAGAGGCCTGGCATGCTGCGATTTATGGGGTCGCAAAAAGTCGGACACGACTGAGCGACTGAACAGAACTGAACTGTCTTCCAAATAGTTTTACTTATGTTGTATTCCAAATTAAATGACCTTTCCTATTCTTTTCCTCTGTAACTGAAATAATTTTCAAAATTTCAAGCACACTCTTCTTTATGTCAACTTTTGTATTGTAAACCAGGAGAATTTTTCAAAAGTGTTCATAATCCAATTTGTGTTAATAGAAACACTAAAACCACATAAAGACCAACCAGAGAAAAGTAGGTAGCAGACTGTTGTATTTTCAAACAATGGAAAACCATATGGCTATGAACCTGAATTAACTAAATCTACAAGCAACAGTGGGCTTCCCTAGTGGCCCAGCTGATAAAGAATCCAGCTGCAGTGTGGGAAACCTGGGTTTGATCCCTCGATTGCGAAGATCCAGTAGAGAAGAGAAAGTCCACTCCATTATTCTGTCCTGGAGAATTTCATGGACTGTATAGGACAGGACTGTATAGGACAGTCCTGTATTGGACAGGACTGAGCAGCTTTCACTTTCACAAGCAACAATTGTGGCAGATTCTAAGAAGTATATACTGAGTAAAAGGAAAAAAAAAATTCTTTCAGGAGAACATATAGTGTAGTTACAACCATACATTTAAAAGCTTGTAAGGGAGAATTATTTACAGATGTAAACATAAAAAAAGAAAGAATAAATTAAAACTAGCAAGTATATGCTAGTAAAAATATTTCCAGGAATTATCTTCAAAGAAATAACCATATTTTTCTTCAATAAATGTGTGGTTTGTAAATGTCACATTTTTGTGATGTTTAATGAAAACAGTGTCACTCTGCTCATAGTCCTTTAGTCTGCACTTGTCACATGATCCTGCTTGACTACACCAGGTCTGGTAATTTTAGTCTTCCATGAATCTAAGAAGGAAGAATCACATGGATATTGTGAATAACACTTTATCTATAAGTGATAAATTTTACATAGAAAGAAACCTATAATTCCAAAATAAGATCATTAACACATTGAACAGGACATATCTATAGGATCATAATGATATATGGTTTATCCTAACAGTTTAACTGTATATTTTCAGTACTTTTGACAAAAACTAGGTTTCCTTCACTGTTTTTATACTGTCTTCAAATTTCAAATGAAGTCAAAAGTATGGCTTCTGATATGATAGCTGAACATATATACATTATTTCTTTGCATCATTCATCCAATCAAAAAGTTTATTGCCTTTCTACTAAGTACAAATACCTATTCTATTGTATGAAATTATGATGCCCAATAAGTCAGATGAACATACTCGTCTTTTAGAGATTACATTCTAATGGAAGCAGAAAATAAATAATAAGCAATTATATAAACTATTACATGACTAATCATAGTATTATTTATCTCAGCTTATTTCTTTTAGGTAATTTTAAAAAGAATTAAATACAAGGGGAGTGACATTAATATGGTGATTGCAAAGAAAAACAGATGATGGCTATCACCTTTCCTTATGGTCTATTCCTCCTTAGTCTTTAATGTGTTCACATTCCTTAGTTGCTGCCTTCTTTAGTTACTGGTATAAATCAGCTGTCATACACCATACTATGCTAGTCACCTAGATTCAAAGTGATTTCTATCAAGAGCTGTAATATTGTCAACTTGTCAGAAATGCCATTGCCTCGTGCTTTTCAACTTTGCAATTGCTGTTTGACTGACACTTCTGAAATTCTGTCAGCCTTTCTCTCCTTTGTTCACTTTATACAGAATAGAAAAGAAGATGCTTTCATATCCATTAGCTAGGTAAAGTCATAGCCTCTGTGAGGGAGAGTCCAGTCTCATAAATAATGTATTTTTTAAATAGAAAAATAAAGGTGAGTGAATGGAGACTACCAACCAAATTGCCTAAAGAATTACTGGTCTAAAAATTAAACATCCTTAGTTCTCAAGTCTTCATGTAGAGGTTAAAATAACCATAATGGTTAATAAAATACTAGATGATATTTACTGACATTCTTCAGTGTATAATAATGATATCTTTAATTCTTCAAAGGAAAAAGTTTTAGGTAAGCAAAAAACAATCCATTGTAATTTATAAAATCATGAACTGGTATGAACTATAAACCAAGTATATTTGATATATTTTTTTTTTATTTTGCTCATTGCAGTATAGCAGAAGGCACTAATTAATTGTTCTAAAGATCATTATTGTTCCTTTAGAAGTCTTAGATAAAGCAATGTGAAGGGTCACTCTTGGGTTAAGAAGTCTAAGTGTCTAAGAAAAAGAGAAACATTATTATTTGAAATTAAAGTAAAAAACAAAGAACAGAATTATGTTAAATTAAATTATAGATTTTCAAAATGAAGAGCTATTATAAGTAATGAATGATTCATAATATTGAAATGTTTTAGTAGCATATTCTATCATAGCTGTTTTTATATTTCAGAGTGATTTCCAGATTGAAAATTTTACCTCGATTTACTTCAAATCTGGAAGCAGAGTTGTTAATCATTAAGACATGCAGGTGGGATAAGAATGAAGCTTAGGTAATTGCTAAACAATGGTCAAGCTATCCAGTAAATGAAAAGTAAGCCTATTGGAAATGAGAGTATTAACCCTGAATACAAACATTTCACACAATATGATTTTAATGTTATTTTTATTAGTAAATAGATTTTATAATTTACAATAGCATTCATGCTATATTCTCAAACTTAATCAAAATACATGTCTATTAGCTATAGCTAAAACAGTGGGATTCAAATTAAGTATCAGTTAAGTATCATTAAGAATGCAATTTTCTTATAGGAAAGAGATATAGATATCAACTCAGAAATGGCTAAATGAACAAAAAAAATAAGCATAGAAAACTAGGACAAAATTATAAATCATATATATATAATTATATATATATAAATTATATATATATATATATAATGAAGTCAGTTTAGTTCAGTTCAGTTCAGTTGCTCAATCATGTCCAACTCTTTACAACCCCATGAAATGCAGCATGCCAGACTTCCCTGTCCATTACCAACTCCTGAAACTTGCTCAAACTCATGTCCATTGAGTCAGTGATGCCATCCAAACATTTTATCCTCTTTCATTCCCTTCTCCTCCTACCTCCAATCTTTCCTACCATCAGGGTCTTTCCCAAAGAGTAAGTTCTTTGCATCAAGTGGCCAAAGTATTGGAGCTTCAACATCAGTCCTTTCAATAAATATTCATGACTAATTTCTTGTAGGATTGACTGGTTGGATCTCCTTGCAGTCCAAGGTACTCTCAAGACTCTTCTCCAACACCACAGTTCAAAAACATCAATTCCTTGGCGCTCAGCTTTCTTTATAGTCCAAATCTCACACCTATACATGACTACTGGCAAAACTGTAGTTTGACTAGATAGACCTGTGTTGACAAAGTAATATCTCTGCTTTTTAATATGCTGTCTAGGTTGGTCATCGCTTTTCTTCCAAGGAGCAAACATCTGTTATATATGTAATATAATACAGTAATATAAAAATTCTCAGTTGTTTTTGTACTTATTTCTTATTCAGAACTTTGCTGATTGGCTGCAATGGCTTTATTTCAGGGAACTGGTGGGTTTGAATCTGCTCTATATGAGTTATTCCAGGTTCCAGGTTGAAAAAACATTTTTTAACTGAACAGACATACAAGATGATTGTTGTATTACCTCTTTACATCTCTGTCTGGAACTATCATCCTTTTGACTACTTCTTTATTCTATTTGTCCAAGAAAGCCACATGGCCCATCCATATTGGTAAAACAAGGATTCAGTTGAGTGTTACATAAGGGGAGAGTGAATTCTCTAAAAATGCTCTGTTTAGCCATAAGATGCTATCTTAGCCACATATCTGTAATTTCCTTTCTTCTCTATGTAAAAAAACCAATCACTGAAACCCAAGGAAGATATCCCAGAAGTATCAACAAAACATTTCTAATAATTTGTATAACAAAAGATAAAAAAGAGAAAGGAAGGAAGGAGAAGGAATGAGAAAGAGAGGGAGAGAGAGAGTGCAATAGAGAGGAAGGAAAGAAACTTAATACACTTAATGGAACAGGTTCCTATTCGAAAAGAGGAAGTAATCATACTGCCAACAGCTGTAGAAATTCCAAAATTTGTTAGTAGGCCCTAGTATTGTTGACCTGGGAGTAGTTTGCTGTGTGTGCTAATTTGCTTCAGTTGTGTCTGACTCTTTGTGATCCTATGGACTGTAGTCCACCAGACTCCTCTGTCCATTGGATTCTCCAGACAAGAATACTGGAGTGGTTTGCCATACTCTCTTCCAGGGGATGGTCCTGACCCAGGGATTGAACCCACATCTCTTATGTGTCCTGCCTTTGAAGGCAGATTCTTTACCACTAGCACAGCCTGGGGTATAGCTTACCAGGCCATTATTTGTCTCAGGTTTTGGATTCCTACTCTAGATATTTCTGATTATTTTATGGTATTACTTGCACTCACTTAAAAGAGTTATTTGGGAACATTCCATTTTTGCTGGCTCGGCAGTTTTATCTGTCAAATTTTTATCCATAAAATTTTGGAGGCTCAAGAGTAAATTTCCATTTCATAGTCTGAAACTTTATCTTCATTCAAGATGGCAGTTTTGCTTAGTTTAGTCTCTGGAAATGTCATCAGTTTTCCCTGAATTATTATAACTTGTGAATTTATTTTATTCCAGTCACACCCACCCATAGTTGTTTCCAGGAAATGCCTATGGCTTTCTTGAATACAAATTCTTTGGACCTTTAAGACAGTCTCTTTTACCTAAGCTTTTGTATGGTTTAAATTCATTCATTTTTTCTGGGGACGGCTCAATTTAGTCAGAATATCTTAATATAACAATTCTTATTAGTATATGTCAAATTTTACAGTGTCTGAATTCTTTCCTTTCTCTTTTTCCAATCCTCTTCCAAATAGTATATTAGCCAGATTTTGTGATTTTAATATTATTTTCAAACATCCAAAAGGATCCATGGTAGTAATAGATATTGTTACAGTCTCACTGGCCTTCATGCTGACTGGCGGAATTCTGCTTTCAGGTGTTACACTGAGTTCAGATCTAGTCCACGGGTTTTCTTTCTTTCTTTCTTTCTTTCTTTCTTTCTTTCTTTCTTTTTTTTTGAGTGTTAAGTTGAAAAATCAGTTTCTACTGTGGCACATGTTCTTATGGTAGATAGTAGGTGGTACACAGAACTCAGCAGGCTTCTTGAAGACTCTATTTAAAGCAAACACGCTGTATCACTTCCACACAATACCACTGGCCAAAGTAAACCATATAGCCAAGATCCAAATCAACAGGGTGGGAAAGAATAGCACTTCCATGGGTGGGGTAGGGTGAGATGAATATTTGGTGAATAATCAAAAAATTAAAACAAAGGATCAACAGGTCCTCACATAATGATAAATATAAAGGCACTGAATTGCCTAACAAAAAGAAATCTTCAAATCTATATTAAGAAATAAATTATATATATATATATATATATATATATATTCTAAGTGAAAAGCTTAAAGTATAAAATCTCCACAAAGTTAATATTAAGAAAATGTATTCAAGTTAATATTTGTATAACTAATATCAGATGAAATACACCATAATATGATACAAGAATTTAGTCTTCCAAAGAGAAAAGTGTTTATATAAACCTGGATGACCTAATAGAATGCCTCAAAATAAAAGAAGATTAAATTGGTAAAATAGCAAAGAGTGAATTAATGAATCCATTGGAACAGAATATATTCCATTACAAACACCTTGAGTCTATAAATGAATAAATTAAAATTTTGATGAGAGCCATGATTCATTACATGATTTCACAATTAATCCTTAATGAGTAATTAATGACAGAACAACAGATGTGGCCTTTTAAATTTTGCTTAAGACTTCTGAATGCAAATCTTGCTGATTTGTCCCAATCTTAGGATAGATACAACTTTTACCGAATTGAGGCAAATTCATATTAATAGATGAAAATGCATTTAATAAAATAAGCATATTCCTGTTAACTGAACTATCTCTTCTCTTGACCATTTTGCTGTTCATACTTAAAAGTGTCATCTACCTCTTATTAACAAGGACGTTTTCTTATAATAAAATCCATTTTACTAACTTATAAATTAATTAATAATTATTAAATGCTTGGAATACATTTTAGTCTTTCTGTAAACAACTCAGTTAAGCTGATTTAAATAAGTAAATGTTCAGTTGCACCAGTTCTGATTACACAGTTTAAATTTGTATCTCTTTTTGGCTCCCTAATCTCTTTATTGATTTAAAATCACAATAATTTATCTTGCTATTAATCATAAGTATAAAATATAATTGGGCTTCTCAGGTGGCACTAGTGGTAAAGGGCCCACCTGTCAACACAGGAGATATAAAAGATCTGAGTTCAATCCCTGGGTGGGGAAGATACCCTGGAAGAGGAAATGGAAAACCACTCCAGTATTCTTGCCTGGAGAATCCTATGGACAGAGAAGCCTGCCAGGCTACAGTCTATGAGGTCTCAAAGAGTCAGACACGACTGAAGTAACTTAGCACGATTAAAATATAAACCACAATATATGCCAGTTTTAATATTTTTAGACCCATCCTCTGACTAAGTAGTTTTCTAGTCATGATGAGACAACAGGTGTGATACATAGAAAGAAGCATCTGAATATACCCTCAGTGTTCATATTTTATGCATATAACATTATATTAAATATCTTTATCTTATTAGGCTTGTGATATGTAATAGTGAACAAAATGCCTACTTTTATGCCCTCACAGAACTGACATGCTAAAGGAAGGAGACAGAATGTGTTTGTGAGTGTGTTTGGTTGTCTCTGTGTGTGTATACAGGTATACTCACGGGTGTATACATATGCCATACATACATACATAGGCTAAATACATGATTATTTTCAGTAAAAGCAATAAATTTGGGTTAAAAGCATTCTACATTAAACAGAGTGTTCAGAGACGTTTTCTCTGACAGTAACTTTTGAGCCTCACTAGACCTGTGAAAAGAATTGTGGCAATAGCTTGAGGGGTTAGGACAGAAAATGCAAAGATGTGTGGCCAAAAAAAAAAAAAAAGAAGTAGTTTGAGAAATTGGATGTTGTGTGTGTTTTTCACAGAGTGAATGCTAGGGAAGATGGAGCACACATAAATGAAGAATTAGGCAGAAGCCAGGGTACATAAGGCAAAATTTAAGTTCACAATGAGGTTTGTATTTTCATTTTTTGTCCATTGGAAAGAATTTAATGTTGTCCAAATTAAATTTATTTTGCCTTTTAAAAGACCACTCAGGACGCAGTGAAAGAGAAACATAGTGAGTTGTGGGAGGTGAAGCTGCAGTAAGCTGATGTCACATTATACCAGGTAGTGCAGGCATTTTAGGATTCTAGAACGAATTCTCAGGCCACTGAGGAGGTACTAAGGTTTTAAAATAATGGAATGGGCTTATCAGATTACTATTATTTCTAACAAGAAATTAAAAAAAATACATTTGCAGTGTATTAAATTTGCAAATACATACCAATACAAGTTACTTCTCATGACTTTCTTTTATTTATATACTTTAGGACAGGCACCTTGATATTTGATTGATGGAAGGAAGTGCAATAAGATATGATTTGGATGTAATACTTTCTTTTTTAATTATTTTTGTATTTATTTTTTGGAGGGTTTATAACTACTCATTTTTATTTATTTATTTATTGTATTAGTTTTTCCATATATCACCAAGTATCCACCACAGGTATACATGTGTTCCCCATCCTGAACCCCCCTCCCTCCTAACTCCCCATACCATCCCACTCTGTCATCCCAGTGCACAAGCCCCAAGCATCCAGTATCATGCATTGAACTTGGGCTGGTCTGGTGACTCATTTCATATATGATATTAACATGTTTCAATGCCATTCTTCCAAATCATCCCACCCTCTCCCTCTCCCACAGAGTCCAAAAGACTGTTCTATACATCTGTGTCTCTTTTGTTGTCTTGCATACAGGGTTATCATTACCATCTTTCTAAATTCCATACATATGTGTTAGTATACTGTATTGGTGTTTTTCTTTTGGGCTTACTTCACTCTGTATAATAGGTTCCAGTTTCATCCATCTCATTAGAACTGATTCAAATGTATTCTTTTTAATGGCTGAGTAATACTCCATTGTGTATATGTACCACAGTTTTCCTATCCATTCATCTGCTGACAGACATCTAGGTTGCTTCCATGTCCTGGCTATTATAAACAGTGCTATGATGAACATTGGGGTATATGTGTCCTTTCAATTCTGCTTTCCTTGGTGTGTATGTCCAGCAGTGGGATTGCTGCGTCATAAGGCAGTTCTATTTCCAGTTTTTTAAGGAATCTCCACACTATTCTCCATGGTGGCTGTACTAGTTTGCATTCTCACTAACAGTGTAAGAGGGTTCCCTTTTCTCCACACCCTCTCCAGCACTCATTGCTTGTAGACTTTTGGATCACAGCCATTCTGACTGGCGTGAAATGGTACCTCATTGTGGTTTTGATCTGCATTTCTCTGTTAATGAATGATGTTGAGCATCTTTTCATGTGTTTATTAGCCATCTGTATGTCTTCTTTGGAGAAACATCTATTTAGTTCTTTGGCCCATTTTTTGATTGGGTCATTTAGTTTTCTGGAATTGAGCTGCATAAGCTGCTTGGATATTTTTGAGATTAGTTGTTTGTCAGTTGCTTAATTTGCTATTATTTTCTCATATTCTGAAGGCTGTCTTTTCACCTTGCTTATAATTTCCCTTGTTGTGCAGAAGCTTTTAAGTTTAATTAGGTCCACATCTCAGAATACTTTTTTAATATATAAACAAAAATTTTGTCACTCTAATAAAATTGCTTAAGCATTTAAAAATGCAATGTCCAAATAGTCTATATGATAACAATTACTTTTTTAGGAAGACAAATATATATTCTCTTAAAAATATACAGCATAACAAATGCATACAGATAATTATTTGAACTTCTCCTCCAGTCTCTATGTTATTTTCTGTGAGAACCATAATTTTAATTCTTTAATTTTAATTTTTGTATACATGTGGGAGAGCAAGTACACCAGGGTTTTGAGAGTAAGAGAGAGCAAAACAGAAAATGTGAAAGAGAAAGTATACAACAGGAGGCCACACACAGGTCAGATGGTAAGAGTTTCAGTAGTAGAGAACCTGGAACAGTTAACAATCATAATATAGTCATTACACTGTTCCATAAGTATTTTTATTTTTAAAAAATTGCTTATGATAAAATAGTACTGAAATTCATTTGTACTAATGCATATCAAGAAACAAATTCAAACACACACATAACTATATAACTTTAACACTTTCTGAAACAAAGTTGGGTATGATTAAACTAGTAAAAATGATTATCTCCTTACATGCCAATATCTTGCTACCTAAAAGTCCAGCTTAAGCTTTCTTCTGATTTATAAACAGGCTGGACCAGAGGATGCAAAGATAAATCTCTTGGAACAGCTATCATCTTTCAGAATCATTAAGCCTTGAAATTAATTTCATATTCAGCTGACAGTGCTTCATTTTATAAAGCAAAGTTAGGCATTGTAACAGTCTTCATGTAACAAAAGACAATAATAATGCAATCAATATCATCAAGGTTCTTGTTACATTTTAAATGTACTTATATATACATATATATATATTTTTTTTAATTTAAGGTCTGTTTTACTAGATATGCTCCTGATTATTTTTATGTTTTATCTTACTTGATTCTAATAATAATTGTCAATGTCATCCCCCCACATGCACACAGAAGCACCAGAATTAATCTCATCAGCAACTGTAGTAGATAGTACAATAATTCATCTGATTTTAGTTGCCTTCCTGATCTCAGAGCATTAGCAATAAGCAGTAGTGTGAAGGAAGATCTTAATTCTCTACCCAGGAATTTAATGTGATAGGCTGGATGAAAATCAGGAATCCTAACCACCAGACCATCAAGGGCTGGAGGTTAGAAGCAAAAATTCCCTGGCTCTTTGCCCTCATTGAAAAATTAATTTATCAAGGCTGCAAAAACTATAAAAACAAAGTTTATGTTAGAGACAAAGCACAACAACAAGTGGGAGAGCACACAGAGAACCAGCTTGTTTAGGTAAGACAGCAGCAAGACAGAGATGTCCACACCAAGAGGAAGAGTGCAGTATCCCCCCTAATGAGGAGGACAGCAAAGAGGCAGGTAAATCATTTAGACAAGGCACTTCTTCTGGGCCTTTGTTTACTTTTGGCCAATTATCTGGCTTCTTTTTCCACACCTGACCTAGACTACACCTCCCCAACTTGCGTGAACAACTTTTGCCAAGATGGATTCCAGCCCAGAGGCATATGAGCCAGCCTTGACATCACATATTATGAGGTGGTACACACTCCTTTTGTCCCCCCAAGGTGGCTTTCTGCACGTGTGCAGTGTCTCCTTTGTCACAAGGATAGGAAATACATATCTCCTGATCCTTTACTCAAACAGAGTTTAGCCCCTGTCATTCTGCCATGATTATCATCTTAAAGTGCACTCTGGAGACAAAGCCTGATTGTTTACTGTGTTTCTGTTGTTATTTCTGTTTTAAAGTACAAACAGGAAACTAGATGTAAATATCTATCTGGAGCCCATCTATCTACTGTCTCAGGAAATGCAAACAGAAAGCTAATTTTAAGTGCCTAGCCTGAAACTCACTTTTTTCCTGCACCATGAAAAACAGGAGGTTAGTTGTAAATGCCTAACCTGGAGCCCATCTATCTCCTGCCTCATTGTTTTCTCTGTATCATCACTTCTTTCCTTTCCTGCTTTTTTTTTTTTAACTCCAAAATAAAAAATCTGGACTTGAATACTTAGAATCTGTTTCTAGGAGTACCCATACTAATTTGGTGCCAGGAATGGGACAGAGTAACAGATGATCATGAAGAGATTATGGAATTATATTACTTACAATGAGATGACCGACTATTTATTGTCGTAAGTGGTGTGGTTTTAAGTGTCAGCATGTATAAGCATTATAATCATTAAAACTCCTGCATATATGAAATTATGATGGGATACAGATAAAAAGAGTTGTGCTGACATTTGCAACCTGTATTTTGTTTGAGAAGAAGATGGTGATGGTAGTTGTGAAGATACTAGTGTAGGTTGGTTGGCTTTTAAATGACATCTTCATTGGGGAGACTGATGCTGAAGCTGAAACTCCAATACTTTGGCCACCTGATGTAAAGAGCTGACTCATTTGAAAAGACCCCAATGCTGGGAAAGATTGAGGGCAGGCGGAGAAGGAAAAGACAGAGGATAAGTTGGTTGGATGGCATCACTGGCACAATGGACATGGGTTTGGATGGACTCCAGGAGTTGGTGATGGACAGTGAGGCCTGGCGTGCTGCAGTTCATGGGGTCACAAAGAGTCAGACACGACTGAGCTACTGAACTGATAAACTGACTGAAGTGCTGTCTATGTACTCAAAAAAGAAAATGACAGGCAGTGACAGGCATGAGGCAGCCTACTGTCAAACTGTTAAATTATGTGAAAATCCAAAATTCTGTGAAAGCCACAGGTTCTCTATGAGAGGACTTAAAAACACTCATATCATATTGACAGAAACAGAGCATAGGACCTGAATTCAGAGAACAGATTTTCAGAGGAGATTTCTTTAAATCTCTGAAAATTCTTCACTGAAGACATATCTCTGGTAGATCCTGCTAGTCCCTGACATCTAGGATGGGGGCATCTGGTTGGAGGTGCTTAAGAACCTTGATCTCTAACCTAATTATATTAGGATAGAAACCTACTCATGCCTTAACAATATGCAGAAACCTCAACTATAGAGGATACTTCAAACAATGACACCTGTCCTCTTCAACTTTTACCCTCACATTCTGTAAGGTATTATAGGTCAATGGATAGAATCAAACCCATGCTCCAAGGAGTAAGGATATTAACTACCAAACCCCCTATAAGTTCAACTAATGTATTAATACAGGGTAGTGAAAATATGACTGGAAATGTATCTTGAGTTACTAAAGTGAAGTGGTGAGGCAAATTTGTCTAAATACAAGAAAATTACGTATCTAGATTACTCTCGTGTACCACAGCATTCAGTCTTCTTGAGCTGGTCTTAACTTGATACTTGAATGATCTCTTAAATCTTGGGGGAAAAAAATTAAAAAGAAGCAAACCAAAGCAATTATCTATAGTAAATGAGGGCAAAATGCAAATTATGTCTTGTATGTGCCATAGTATTGAGGATGAGGTCATGTCTCAGTTTTGTTGCACGCTAGCAGAGATTTGTTTCTTAAGACTAGAGGACCTGTTGATTAACTATCTTCCTTTGGAGGGTCCAGAGGATATTTATTTCTCTAACGCAGTAAGCAGTGGGCTATTGTTAGCGTTCCAGGAATCAATTTGATCTCTGGTTCCTCTGCCTTTTCTAAAACCAGCTTCAACATCAGGGAGTTCACGGTTCACATATTGCTGAAGTCTGGCTTGGAAAATTTTGAGCATTCCTTTACTAGCATGTGAGATGAGTGCAATTGTGCAGTAATTTGAGCATTCTTCGGCATTGTCTCTCTTTGGGATTGGAATGAAAACTGACCTTTTCCAGTCCTGTGGTCACTGCTGAGTTTTCCACATTTGCTGGTATATTGAGTACAGCACTTTCACAGCATCATCTTTCAGGATTTGAAACAGCTCAACTGGAATTCCATCACCTCCACTAACTTTGTTCGTAGTGATGCTTTCTAAGGATCACTTGACTTCATATTCCAAGATGTCTGGCTCTAGATTAGTGATCACATCATCATGATTATCTAGGTCGTGAAGATCTTTTTTGTACAGTTCTGTGTATTCTTGCCACCTCTTCTTAAGATCTTCTACTTCTGTTAGGTCCAGACCATTTCTGTCCTTTATCGAGCCCATCTTTGCATGAAATGTTCCCTTGGTATCTCTAATTTTCTTGAAGAGATCTCTAGTCTTTCCCATTCTGTTCTTTTCCTCTATTTCTTTGCATTGATCGCTGAAGAAGGCTTTCTTATCTCTTCTTGCTATTCTTTGGAACTCTGCATTCAGATGCTTATATCTTTCCTTTTCTCCTTTGCTTTTCACCTCTCTTCTTTTCACAGCTATTTGTAAGGCCTCCCCAGACAGCCATTTTGCTTTTTTGCATTTCTTTTCCATGAGGATGGTCTTGATCCCTGTCTCCTGTACAATGTCACAAACCTCATTCCATAGTTCATCAGGCACTCTATCTATCAGATCTAGGCCCTTAAATCTATTTCTCACTTCCACTCAGTATCACAGCAATCCATGTCTATGACCCAACCAGTAACTCTGAAGAAGCTGAAGTTGAACGGTTCTATGAAGACCTACAACACCTTTTAGAAGTAACACCCAAAAAAGACGTCCTTTTCATTATAGGGGACTGGAATGCAAAAGTAGGAAGTCAAAAAACACGTGGAGTAACAGTCAAATTTGGCCTTGGAATGCAGAATGAAGCAGGGCAAAGACTAACTGAGTTTTGCCAAGAAAATGCACTGGTCATAGCAAACACCCTCTTCCAACAACACAAGAGAAGACTCTACACATGGACATCACCAGATGGTCAACACTGAAACACCTGGAGTAACAGGCAAATTTGGCCTTGGAATGCAGAATGAAGCAGGGCAAAGACTAACAGAGTTTTGCCAAGAAAATGCACTGGTCATAGCAAACACCCTCTTCCAACAACACAAGAGAAGACTCTACACATGGACATCACCAGATGGTCAACACCAAAATCAGATTGATTATATTCTTTGCAGCCAAAGATGGAGAAGCTCTATACAGTCAGCAAAAACAAGACCAGGAGCTGACTGTGGCTCAGATAATGAACTCCTTATTACCAAATTCAGACTTAAGTTGAAGAAAGTAGGGAAAACTGCTAGACCATTCAGGTATGACCTAAATCAAATCCCTTATGACAGCTGTAGAAACAGTTAATATTACAGAACCAAAGGGAAAGGGGAGGACTTCTCTGGGACAATGTGGGGAGAGGAGAGCCACCCTACCCTTCTTTCTACCGTCCCAGGGGGTTACAGGAACCCCCTCGTTTCTGCCTTAGGGGTCCAACCAACAGAGGCCTGGTGTTCTAACCAAGGGTCGTGGAACCCCAAGTGCAGGGACTCGGGATGAGGTGTCACCTTGGAGACTGAGGACGTGTGTCCCTGGTTCAGCCCTGGGGATTGTGTGAGCTCACTCCACCCACATGGGTCAGGATCCTGTACCTTGAGACCCCCTGTCTGCTCTTTACCTGCAGTGTGTCTCGTCCCCTGTGAGATTCCCATCCTCTGAACTGAGGGCATTGCCCTGATGAACCTGTGATCCCTTTTCTTGTCTTCATCTTGTCGTGTTCATTTGAGGTCAAGCAGCTTCCAGTGGGTTCCTGCTCTGTGTTCTGCTGAGTGAGGACATCTTGGGGTGTCATTGACTATTGTAATGCATCACACATCTAATCACTGGGGTCACTGCTGTCTGGCTTCCCTCATGGGACCCCAAGTGCAGGGACTCGGGAGGAGGTGTCGCCTTGGAGACTGAGGATGTGTGTCCCTGGTTCAGCCCTGGGGATTGTGTGAGCTCACTCCACCCACATGGGTCAGGATCCTATACCTGGAGACCCCCTGTCTGCTCTTTACCTGCAGTGTGTCTCGTCCCCTCTGAGATTCCCATCCTCTGAACTGAGGGCATTGCCCTGATGAACCTATGATCCCTTTTCTTGTCTTCATCTTGTCGCATTCATTTGAGGTCAAGCAGCTTCCAGTGGGTTCCTGCTCTGTGTTCTGCTGAGTGAGGACATCTTGGGGTGTCATTTACTATTGTAATGCATCACACATCTAATCACTGGGGTCACTGCTGTCTGGCTTCCCCTACACCAAGCTGAGGTAATTTAATTTTCATTTTTTATTGGAGCAGAGTTAATTTCCATTGTTTTGTTAGTTTCAGGTGTACAGGAACTTGATTCGATTTTACCTGGGGGTGTATCTGTTCTTTCTCTGTTTTTGCCCTCATATAGGTTATTACAGCTTGTTCAGGAGAGTTCCCTGTTCTTTTCTATAGGTCCTAGTTGATTATCAATTTGATATTAGTGAGTATGTTTTAATTCAAAACTCTTAATTTATCTCTCCCTTTTAACTTTTCTTTTGATAACCATAATTTGGTTTTCTCAGTGTGAGAGTCTTTTTTTGGTTTGTAAGTTAGTTCATTGGTGTGAACTGATGACTCCACTTGAGTGTGATATCTTATGATATTTACCGTTTACTTTCCCACCAAGGTTGTGCGAGGATCCCCTTTCCTGTACATCCCCTGCAGTATTTATTTTCTGTAGATCTTTTTCCATGATGATGGCCATTGACGAGGACTGTGAGGTGATCCCTCATTGTAGTTTGATTGGCATTGATTTGATCATTATCGGTGTGGAGTATCTTTCCATGTGCTTTTATTATTTTACACCTTCTGAACACAACTTACCTCTTGAATCTGACTTCTTGAAACTTGGCCTTTTTTGGAATTTGGAATTCTTTTCTGATGATTTGCCCCAGGACATTTCTTGAGAGCAGGTGTCATTTACACCCTGTCAGACTTGTTACTATTAGAAGCCCTTCAGCACCTGTTTTAAGATATGTATATAAATATGACACAGCTAATTGCCCCCTGCCCCCTCTCAACTTTCTTTTTTGGTAACCAGGAGATTCTTTTCCAAGTCTGTGAGACCTTTCTTTTGTAATGACGTTCTTTGTATCCATTTTTAGATTCCACTAGAAATGATATCCTATGATGCTTTCCCTTTCTCGCTTATTTGACTTAGAATGATCACCTCTGGTTTCTTCCCAGGAACTGAATATGTCATTATTTTATTCTTGCTTATTTCTGAGTAACATTGTATTGTGTATAACTCCATCTTCTGTATCCATTCCTCTGCCCTTGTACACCTAAGTTGCTTCCTTGTCTTGGCTATTGAACCTAGTGCTACCATGTATTGTTGGGGTGAGAATATGTTTTAAACTTTTGGGTGTTTTTTGATTTATGCCTAGACATGTATGGGATTGCTGAGTCACTTGGTACTTCAATGCTCAGTTTTTTAAAGAACCTCCATAATGTTCTCCCTAGTGGATGTATCCATTTACATTCCCACCCATAGTGGGAGGGTTTTCTTCTCTTAACACCTTCTGCAGAGTTTATTGCTGTGGACTTTTTGAGATGGTCATTCGGATCGATGTGAGATGATACCTCTTTGGACAACTGATTTGTCTTTCTCTAAGAGTTAGTGATGCTAAGCACCGTTTCCTGTGCTTTATGGCTATCTCCACGCCTTCTCTGGAGAAAGTGCATGGAGATCCTTGGCTGATTTTTTACTGGATTGTCTGTTTTTTGATGTTGTTCTGTGGGAGTTGTTTGTATGTGGTTGAGACAAAGTCCCTGTGGGTATCTTCATTTGCAAGAATTTTTTCCATTTTGAGGATTGTCTTTTTCTTTCATTGCTCATGTCCTTTGTTGTGCAAATACTTTAAACGTTTATTAAGTCCCATTTGTTTATTTCTGTTTTATTTATCCTGATTCTAAGAAATGGATCAAAAAAGAACTTCCTGCATTTCATGTCAATGTGTATTCTGCTTTTTTCCTTAAGAGTTCCGTTGTATCTGTGCATTTATTTAGGCCCTTAATCTGTCTGCAGTTTATTTTTGTATGCGGCATCAGAAGTATTCTAATTTCATTCTCATTTTCTTCTGCCCAGTGTCCTCCACAGTGGCTGCTCCCATTTTCCATTCCCAGCATCAGTGTAGGAGGACTCTCTTTTCTTTAATGCCTTTTTCAATAGGCATGAAGCTATGGTTTGATCCACAGATTTCTGAACAGTGACACCCTCTGCAGCATTTATTTTTTTGTAGAGTATCTGCCTGTGACCATTCTGACCGGTGTGAGGTGACAATTCCTTGAAGCTTTGATTTGCATTTCTCTCATATTTAGCAAGGTTGACATCTTTTCATGTGATGTTTTGAAACTGTGTGAATTAAACTTCCTTATTGAAAATGGCTTCTTGAAATCCTGCCCTATTTTGAATATCTTTCCAATGACCTCCCCTAAGACATTTCTTGAAGGCAGATCTTTTTTCCTTACAGCCCTGCAGGCCCTGTGAGTGCCCACCAGCAATGGCTTCGAAGCTGTTGCCATGGGAAATGGGCACAGGGAAGCATGTCTTTATGCCCGACTTTGGTTACTGGGGGCACCAGAGCCTCAGGGAAAGGCCTGTTCCTGGATTGTCGGAGGGGAAAGAGCCAGCAGAAACACCCAAGGCTTGTGTCCCACTCCTTCTTCCTTCCCCCACCCCTGGACAAATCCCTGCAACACCACTCTGTGGAGGGTACTTTCATCCATAGGTGGGGCGACCCCAAGCAAGGAGGCTGGAGGTGGGAACCCCAACACCAGGAGACATGGAGCCCTCGGGGCTTTTCACAGCTCTTCCAGCCCAGAGGCTCCGCATCCTTTGGGTGCAGTAGGCATAGTTTCACTGCAGGAGGGCCCCCTGGATCTGGAGGTTGTGGGCCCCTGCAGAGGGGAGCAGGCACGCCAGGTCCACGGGGCAGGGCTCATTGGCTGGCACATCCCCCCCCAGCTCTGTCAGCCCCACGACAGTCCATCTGTGGGAACCAAGCCTGCCCAGGCTTCAGGGATGTGCCAGCTGCCTGGGTCACCAAGGCCCGAGGGGAATAGAGTGGGCACTCTCTTTCTGTGATTTGTATTTCATATTGGTGTATAGGTGACTCACAGTGTTGTAGGATGTGGCTTTTTTTGGGGGGGGGATCTTCGTTTTATGTGTACAGCAACATGATTCCCTTTGCATAGCTGTGGGCATGTCCTTTTCTGGGTTTCCTTCCCATATAGCTTATTATGCAGTGTTGATTAAGAGTCCTCACTGACTATTTTATAAAGAGTAGTGTGTGATGTTCATTTACACCTGCTCATTTCTCACCCCACCACCTTTCCTTGTTAGTAACCATAAGGTGCTTGGCTATGTCCTGAGGCCCTTCCTATTTGGTAAAGAAGTTCATTTGTATCCATTTTTAGACGCCATCTCTAAGTGATACCATATGATAGTTGCTCTGCTTCCTCTGACTTCGCCTTTTATGATTCTCTCTACTTCCTTCCTTGTTGCTGCCATGGCATGATGTCATCCTCTTCATGGCTGAGGGATATTGCCTTGTGTGTGTACCCGATCTTCTGTATCCATTCATCTGTCCTTCTCTGATTAGCCTGCTTTCTTGTCTTGGCTAGTGGGACTGAGATCGGTGCTTACCCATGCTTTTAAATTGTAGGTTTTCTCTGGATTTATTTCCAGGTATTGGATTGCTGGGTCCTAAGGTACTTCTGTGTTATTTTTCAAGTGAATATCCATACTAATCTTCCTGTTGGACGTGCTGTGTGATTGTGAAGAAGGCTGCAGGAGGGCTCCCTTCTCTCCACACCCTCTCTGGGTCTGGCACTGATTGTTTGTAGAGTGTTTGGCCATGGCCATTCTGACTGCCTGCTTTCTTGTCTTGGCTAGTGGGACTGAGATCGGTGCTTACCCATGCTTTTAAATTGTAGGTTTTCTCTGGATTTATTTCCAGGTATTGGATTGCTGGGTCCTAAGGTACTTCTGTGTTATTTTCAAGTGAATATCCATACTAATCTTCCTGTTGGACGTGCTGTGTGATTGTGAAGAAGGCTGCAGGAGGGCTCCCTTCTCTCCACACCCTCTCTGGGTCTGGCACTGATTGTTTGTAGAGTGTTTGGCCATGGCCATTCTGACCAGTGTGATGTGGTATTTCGCTGTAGCTTGGATTTGCATTTCTCTAATGTTTAGTGATGTTGACATTTTTTTCATGTGATTTTTTAAAAGACTGTGAATTAAACTTACATCTTGAAATTGGCTTAACGCCTGCCTTCTTTTGGATTCTTTTTGGATGACAACCCCTAGGACATATTTTGAGGGCAGCTGTTTTTTAATTTACAATCCCTGGATCCTTGTGAATGCTAAACACCCAACGACACGGCTCTTCATGGTGTTATTACAGAAAATTACGACAAGGCGGCAGCACTTCTTCCTGCTGCATGCTTTTTTTTTCCCTTGTAAATTCCTTGTTATTTTCTGCTGGAATAGAGTGGATTTCTGATGTTGTTTGTTTCAGGTGTACAGGAACTTGATTCAGTTATACATAGATGTTTATTCTCTTTAGGGTTCTTTTTTGCATATAGGCGATTACAGTATGTTCAGTAAACTTCCCTCTGCTGTTCAATAGGTACTTTTTAATCCTCTATTTGATATATATATATATATATATATATATATATATGTTACTTCCAATCTCCTAGTTTATTCTGCTGTATCTGGAGGTGGGGTCTCTCCAGAGGGAAACAGGAACTCCGGGTTCATTTTGGGGACGCACTCCCTGTTTCATGCTCCCAGCTCGCTCTGCCCCAGGACCCTCCAGCCTTGGCACCCAAACCAGTCAGGCCCCAGGGGTGTGACACCGCAAGTCACTATGCCTGAGGGGAATAGAGTCAGAATATCCTTTCTGTTTTATCTGTTTTCATCCCATCATTTGAACTGGAGCATACAGGTGAATTACAATCTTGGGTTTGCTTTTTCCTTTTCCTTCTATGACAAATTGTTTCACTTCTACATGGTGTACATATGATTTGTTGGGATTTTCTCTTTACAGGTTAATACAGAGTGTGGAGGATGCTTCCTTCTGTTACACGGTGGGTCCTGGTCCCTTGTTTTATCAATAGCAGTGTGCATATATTAGTCTGAAGCAGCTCATTTCTCCATGCCCCACATCTTTATATTTTGATAACCAGAAGTTTCTTTTCTAAATTGGTGAGCCTGTGTCTCCAGGCAGTAAGTTCACTTGCATCCATCCTTAGATTACACCTGGAAGTGATATGGTCTGGTGCTAGTCCCTCCCTGTCTCTCTTCCTTCGCGTGGAGTGCCCATCTCTACTTTCTTTCCTGGCGCTGGGCTTGGCACTTCTTCCTGCTTCTTTGTAGTTGGGATGTGTTGCACTGTGTACATGTACCCGCCCCACTGTGCGTCCCTTCCCCTGTGTGTCTATAGTTAACTCGCTTTGCTGTCTTGCCTGTTGTACATAGTGGAGCCAAAATTGCAGGGTTGTCCATCTCTGTTAAAATTTTGGTGTCTCAACCCGCCTGCCTCGAACTCAGATGAGTCCAGACATGAGACCCAAGCCTGCTCAGGCTCCCAGAATGGGAGAGCAGCCCGAGTCAGGGAGGTGGGAGGGGATAAGCTAGGCACTGCTTTTTATTCCTTTTCTCTAGTCTCATGCCTGTGCTACGTTGGAGTATAGTGGATTTGCAGTTTTTTGCTTGTATTCAGGGTACAACCACGTGATTCACTACTGACATATAAATAAAGCTTATCTGTTTTTTGGTGGCGGGGGTTCTTTTCCCATAGAGGTTATTGCAGAAGGTTGAGCAAAGTACCCTGTGTTGAATATCAGGTTCTTCCTGAGAATCTATTAGAGATACAGATTTCTGTGTATATGTGGTAGGAAGGAAGGAAATAATGATTTTGGATTATCTATTACAGATAGAGATTTTTCTGTATATGTTAGAGGTACAAATTTCTGTGTTTATTTGGAAGGAAGAAAGGACAGAGAGAATCCGTCTCTATTAGCTATTACAGATAAGATTTCTGGGTGTATGTTAACCCTGATCTACTAATTCATCCTTGTTCTTTCACATTTTCTTGGAACCTTCTGTTTGTGTTTGAATTCTGAGAGTCACTTTTGTGGTATAAATTTGTTCCTTTGTTACTCTTTTCTTATTTTGCCTAGAAGGGACATCATATGTTTTTTTCTTTCTCTGTCTGGCTGAGTTCGCCTAGACTATATTCCTTCAAGTCCATCCTTGTGATTATTACTGAGATAATTTCATAATTTCAGTGGCCTCTTTTCATGGCTGAGTAATACTTCATTGCATATATGTACCATGTCTTCTTTAACTTTTAATCTGTCCAGAGATATCTTGCAGGTTCTGTGTCTCGGCTATTGTAGGTAGTGCTGCGGTGAATGTGGGGTGCACGTGTCTTTTTGAATGATGGTTATCTCGGGATATAGGCCCAGGTGTGGGTATGTCAGATCACGGGCTGCCCTCTCTTGAAATCTTGTTTTCTGGCATGCGGACAAACAAGCTTTCTAGTGCTATTGCTCATATCCACACTAATGACCATGTTAGGGGGGTTCACTCTTCTAGCTGTTGCCCACATTTATTGTTTGTAGAATTGTGAGTTGGCCATTCTGAGGTGAGATTGATCTCTTGCTGTCACTGTGATTAGCACTTACCCTGTCATATTTAGGGATATAGAACATCTTGTTCTTTGGCCATTTGGGGATTTTTATTCTTTTTTTCTTTACCTTAGAGGATGTATGGAAAATTTACCTTGTAATTGGCCTCTTCAAAGCCAGTTGTGTTTGCAATCGATTTCCGCAGTACTCACCCAGGTCCTTTTCTGAAGGCAGCTGTCATTAACAGCCCTACAGGCCTTGTGACTTGGAGGTGCCAGTAAGCACAGGTGCTAAAGTTGTAGTTACAGGTAATGTCCACAAGGCGGCAGCACTTCTTCATCTCTGCTTCCACCTGGAACCAGAGCCTTAGGGAAAGTCAGCTTCCTGGGCTGTGAATCAGTATGGAATGTGCTGAGCAAACACCAAGGCCTTGTGTCTCACTACTTCTTCCCCCCTCGAAGCTTCACCTCTCCCCTCCAGAATCCTGCGTACCTGAGACACCCTCCCTGCTGAGGTGCCTAGGAGGCTGCACTCTCAGGAAGGAAGCTTCAGCTGGGGACCCCGGCCCCGTGGATATGGATACTTGGTGACTTTACCCTGGTCCTCGTGGCCAGACGGTCGTGTCCTCGTTGATCGGGCTCCCAGGGAAAATTGGTGCAAGTTTAAAAGGGGTCTCAATACAGGGCATCTTGCCAGGCTGTTTCTCCCCTCCCCAGTCCAGGGACTCAAACCTACTCTGGTTCCAGGGGTCAGCTACCACCCCAGGTCAGGGAGGTCAGAGGTAATGAACTAGGCACAAGGTTTCTTTCCTTTTATGTTTCTTTACTCTCATGCCGATGCTATGCTGATGTCTGGTCCAATGTGTTTTGTGCTTGTCCTCAGTATACAACGGTCTGATTCAGTTATGAAGTATGTACCTGCAGATTTCTATTCCTTTTTATTCTTTTAACATAGAGGTTATTGAACAAGGCAGAGTGACGTTCTCTATGGTGAACGTCAAGTCCACAGGAAGGAGAAAATCCTTGTGAATGATCTAATACAGATACAGATTTCAGTGCATATTTAGAAGGAAAAAAGGAAATAATCTATGTGGTTTATTTATGATACATACACATTTCTATGTATAGATTAGTACCAACTTTTAATTTATAGCCTGTTTTTGGTTCTTTCATTTGATTTGTGTTTGAATCTCAGGGTTGCTAGTGATTCCCAGGTGGCTCAGGTGAAGAAACCACCTAACAATGCAGGAGACATGGGTTCAATCCCTGGGTCAGAAAGACACCCTGGAGGAGGAAGTGGCAACCCTCTCCAGTACGTGCCTGGAAAATCCCATGGAGAGGACCCTGGCCAACTAAGTCCATGGGGTCACAAAGGGTTGGACATGACTGAGCACACACGCAGTAAAAACAACACCTCAGAGTCTTTGTGCTTTAAATTACTGCCCATTATCTCTTTGTTTTTTAATTTTTCCTGAAAGGGACATTGATGAAGGTCTCAATGAAGAGCACCTTGCCAAGCTGTGTTGAACCCACCCCAGTCCAGCCCTGGGGATCAAGCCTTTTCAGAGTTCAGTGATCAGATGGCATCGCAGGTTAAGGTGGTTGGAGAGAGTAAACTAGAGTAAACTATACGTTATTTTTTTCCCCTTTCTTTTCTTTAAGCTCATGCCAATGCTATGCTGAAGTATAGTCAATTTTCAGATTTTGCTTGTCCTCAGAATACAATGGACTGATTCAGTTAATGTTTATACATAAAGCATATTTGTACCCTTTGATTCTTTTGCCTTATAAGTGACTGAACAGGTGGAGTAAAGGTCTCTGTGCTGAACTTCAGGTTCCTGTGGAGTAACTATTAGAGACACTGAATTTTTGTGTACATCGAAGGAACAAAGCCAGGAGATAGTCCCTGTGGATTACAGATTACAGCAACAGATTTCAATGTGTTTGTTAGAGACAAATATTTCTGTGTCTATTTGCATAGAAGGAAGGAAGGAGATAATCTTTGTGGATTACATAACACAGATACAGTGTTCTGTGTGTGTATTAGGATGGATTTCTAATCCACCCTGGCCCTTTGCCGCCTCTTTGTAGTTAGAGGAAATGTCCACAAGGGGGCAGCACTTCTTCATGCCATCTCTCGTTCCAGCATAACCAGAGTCTTAGAGAAAGTCACCATCCTGGGCTGTGAATTAGTGTGGAATGTGCCTGATCAAACGCCTAAGTGCTTGTTTCTCATTCTTTCTTTACCCTGAAACTCAATGAAACATGTTTGCATGGACGGAAGGAAGAAAGGAAGGAAGCAAGGCAGGCAGGCGGAAGATAAACCTTTCGGGTTACATAAAACAGATACAGAGTTCTGTCTATACATTACGATTCCAAAAGATCCTTGGTCATTTCTCCTTTTTAATAAAAAAAAATTCTTTGTTTGTGTTTGACTCTCAGAGTCCCTATTTTTACTTTGATTACTTCAGTGCATCTCTTCTTTATATATTGACTGGAAGGGACAGCATCTGCTTTTTCCTCCTCTGTTACTGGTTTCACTAAGGGTGTAATCCTCCAAGGTCCAATCTTGTGGGGCTGAGTCTCATGATTTTTAATTTCAGCATCAGTGTTTCGTGTCTCAGTATGCATTTGTATATTTTTTAGTGAATTAATCTGTTAATGAATGCTCTCTTGAGTCTGTGTCTTGGCGATTGGAAGCAGCACTGAAGTGAGCGTTGGGTGCATGTGTCCATTTCAGAAATAGTTTTTCATAGAATTGGCACAGGTGTGGATCTGAAAATCCCAGGTTTACTCTTCTTGAAATTTTCTTTCAGGCATATGAAGACTGCCCTTTCTAGGGGTTATGGCCAATGTCCATTCCTGCAGAACATGTAGGGGGCTTGCATAGTCTCCCGCCTCTCTCCTCTGTTTACTGATTGCAGGCAGTCAGGATGGCCATTCTATCAGACTGGATTTGATTTTTTCTGTTTGTTTTCATTGCCATTCCTCTTATAATAATTAGGGATGCTGAGCATCTTGTCCTGTGGCTGTTTGGTTGTTTCCAATGTCATATTTCCTTTTTTTTTTTTTTCCTTTAAAGTGTGTGAATAAGTCGACCTGTTGCAGTTGGCTTCTTGAAAGACAGTTGAGTTTGAAATTTATTTTGACAAACCCTGCCATTTGACCTTTCCTGATGACAGCATTCATTAACAACACTTCAGGCCTCGTGAATTGGAGGTGCTAGTAAGCGCCAATGGGCTTCCCTGAAGCTGAGTTGGTAAAGAATCCACCTGCAGTGTAGGAGACCAAGGTTCAATTCCTGTGTCTAGAAGATCCTCTAGAGAAGGGGTAGGCTACCCACACCAGGATTCTTGGGCTTCCCTTGTGGCTCAGCTGGCAAATAATCCACTTGCAATGTGGGAAAATTAGGTTCAATCCTTGGGTTGGGAAGATCCCGTGGAGAAGGGAAAGGCTATACCCACTCCAGTATTCTGGAGAATTTCATAGACACAGTGCATGGGGTCACAAAGAGTCGGACACGACTGAGTGACTTTCACTTTTACTTTTCCACTTTCAGTTCAGTTCAGTTCAGTTCAGTCGCTCAGTCGTATCCGACTCTTTGCGACCCCATGAATTGCAGCACGCCAG
Source organism: Aepyceros melampus (assembly GCA_006408695.1). NCBI lineage: Eukaryota > Metazoa > Chordata > Mammalia > Artiodactyla > Bovidae > Aepyceros > Aepyceros melampus. Next base: position 501,127 of record SJXQ01011840.1, on the reverse strand, counting down.
GCCTCACCATCCATCACCAACTTCCAGAGTTCACTCAGACTCATGCCCATCAAGTCAGTGATGCCATCCAGCCATCTCATCCTCTGTCTTCCCCTTCTCCTCCTGCCCCCAATCCCTCCCAGCATCAGAGTCTTTTCCAATGAGTCAACCCTTCGCATGAGGTGGCCAAAGTACTGGAATTTCAGCCTTAGCATCATTCCTTCCAAAGAAATCCCAGGGCCGATCTCCTTCAGAATGGACTGGTTGGATCTCCTTGCAGTCCAAGGGACTCTCAAGAATCTTCTCCAACACCACAGTTCAAAAGCATCAATTCTTCGGCGCTCAGCCTTCTTAACAGTCCAACTCTCACATCCATATATGACCACAGGAAAAACCATAGCCTTGACTAGACGGACCTTTGTTGGCAAAGTAATGTCTCTGCTTTTGAATATGCTATCTAGGTTGGTCATAACTTTTCTTCCAAGGAGTAAGCGTCTTTTAATTTCCTGGCTGCAGTCACCATCTGCAGTGATTTTGGAGCCCAAAAAAATAAAGTCTGACATGGTTTCCACTTTCAGTAAGCACCAGTAGTCAGGTTGTAGTTACAGGAAATGTCCACAGGGTGGCAGCACTGCATGCCCGACTCCGGTGCGAACTGCAACCAGAGCCTTAGAGAGTCAGCTTCCTGGGCTGTGAACTCCAGTGGAATGTGCCTGAACTAGCACCCAAGGGTTGGATTCTTATCACTTCCTCCCCCCTAAAGCATCACCCCTCCCCTCCAGACTTGTGGTAACCTGGGGACGGCTCTGTGCTGAGGTTCCTTGGAGGCTGCCTTCTGAGGAAGGAGGCTTCAGCTGGGGACCTCTGTAGCATGGGACCTGGATTCTTGGTGTCTTGCCCCAGGATTTAACACCAGAGGGTCAGACCACTGTGGTTTGTGGACACTAGGGATTCTAAGGATGGCCAGGGCACAGCAGTCAGTCCATGTTTCAGAGAGATCTCAGGGAAGGGTACCCTGCTGGCCTGTCTCGACCCTGGTGGGATAGCATCCCCAGTGAAGGAGATCAGAGGGAGTAAACTAGGCATTACTTTCGTTCCTTTTCTCGTCTTTAATCTCTTGCTGATGCCATGCTGAAGTGTATTTGATTTGCACTTCCAGGCTTGTCCTCAGTGTGCAATAGGCAGATTCAGTTATGACTATACACAGAGCGTATCTGTACTCTTCTTTTCACGTAGAAGTTATTGAACAAGGTGGAGTCAGTTCTCTGTGGTGAACCTCACATTCCTGTGGATTAACTATTAAAAACGCAGAATGTATACATGCAAGGAGCAAAGGAAAGGACATACCCCTTGTGGACTACCTATTACAGGGACAGATTTCTATGTATATGTTAGAGATAAATAGTTCTGTGTATATTTGCATGCAAGGAAGGAAGAAAGGAAGGCAGGCAGGAGATGAGCCTTGTGGATTCCATAACACAAATACACAGCTCTTGTATATGTTAGGACCGACCCTAATCCATCCCTGGCTGTTTTGCCCCCGTCTCGCCACAGTTTGTTTTTTCTAATTCTTGATTTCTGTCTGAATCTCAGTTTCTGTTTCATGGTTTTAATTACTTCCCATGTATCTGTTTTTAAAGTATGGCTTAGGAGCAGCAGCATCTGGGCTTTCTTTCTCTGTGTCTCACCTCACTTCATGTACAGTCCTTTAAGGTCCGTTCTCGGGGGGGACCAGTGTCATAATTTCATCAATTCAGGGGTGGTTGTTCAAGTCTGAGGAATAGCCCGTTGTGTATATGTACCACGTTTCTTTAAGATTCAATCTGTTGAGGGATATGTTTTTGGTTCTGTGTCATGACTGGCAGAAGTGGCACTGCAGTCAATGTTGGGCTGCACGTGCCGTTTTGAATGATAGTTTTTCATGATTAACCCAGGGACAAGTGCGAAAGTCCTAGGCTTAGCTCTCTTGAAATTTTCTCTCTGGCTGGGGAAGGCGCCCCTGTCTAGGGTTTATGGCCAGTGTCCATTCCTGCGGAACGCGTAGGGGGCTTGCATAGTCTCCCGGCTCTCTCCCCCGTTTACTGTTTGCAGGCAGTCAGGACGGCCGTTCTGTCAGATTGGATTTGATTTTTTCTGTTTGTTTTCATTGCCATTCCTCTTGTCATAATTAGAGATGCTGAGCATCTCATCCCATGGCCATTTGGGTGTTTCTTATATAGTTTTTCCTACCCCTACCCGCCCCCCGCCGCCTTAAAGTGTGTGAATAAAGTTGACCTGCTGCAGTTGGCTTCTTGAAAGTCAGTTGTGTTTGAAATTTATTTCAGCAAACTGCCCCTTGACGTTTCCTGATGTCATTTGCCCTTAACAGCTTCCCTAGTGGCTCGCACGATAAAGCGTCTGTCTGCAATGCAGGAGACCCAGGATTGATCCCTGGGTTGGGAAGATCCCCTGGAGAAGGAAATAGCAGCCCACTCCAGTATTCTTGTCTGGAAAATCCCGTGGACCGCGGAGCCTGGTAGGCTACCCGCCATGGGGTCGCAAAGAGTCGACGACTGAGCGACTTCACTTTGACTAAGCACCAGCGGTCAACTTATAGTTACAGATAATGTCCACAAGCGGGCAGCACTTCTTCACGCCCAGCTCTGCTCCCAACTGCAACTAGTGCCTTAGGGAAAGTCATCTTCCTAGGCTGTGAATTCCAGTGGAATGAGCAAACCCCCAAGGGCTTATGTCTCACTACCTCTTCCTCCTAAAGCTTCCCCCTCCCCTCTGGACTTCAGGGACCTGCAGCTCTGCTCCCTGCTGTGGTTTCTAAGAGGCTGCACTCTCAGGGAGGAGGCTTCAGCTGGGTACCCCAGCAACGGGGACCTAGATACTTGGTGACTTTAACCTGCTCCCGGAAGCCAGAAGGTCGGGCCACCATCATTGGGCTGCTCCAGGGATTCTGGCCCAGCTAGAGCCAACCAGACGGTACAGGTTGAAGAGACAGCTCAGTGAAGGGCACCCTCCAGGCTGTGTCCACCCCAGCCCAGCCCTGGCTCTCAAGCCCACTCAGTTTCCAGGGATGGGACATCAGCCCAAGTTAAGGAGGCGGTGGAGCATAAACTAGTAATTTCTTTTCTTTTTTTCCTTTTATTTAATCTCCTGAGATGCTGTGCTAGCGTATTGTCGAATTTCAATTTTGTGCTTGTTGTCAGCCTACAGCCACCTGAGTTGGTAACATCAGATCCTAGGGTTATCTATCTCAAGACACCCTCCCTATCCCACCCTAGTCCTTCTTTCCTTATTTGCTGTTTGTCTTTCTTTCCCAGGTATGCATATCATTCCTTAGCAAATCGTAGTGGAGCTGTTAGGTATAATTTGAGTGCAGATCAGTTATCTGATATGTGTTTTGAAAATAGTCTCTTGCAGTTTCTGGTTCATTTTTAAATTTTTCTTAAAAGATGTTTCTCAGAGTAGAAGATTTTAATATTAAAAGTAATTTTATAATTTTAATTTTCTGAGAAAGGTTTTAATTTTCTGAGGAAGGTTTTAGTTGTATCAAAATAAGTGAATGTTATTGATTGTATAAAAGTTATTAATTTTATGAGTTATTCAATTTATGGAAGTTATTAACTTTATGGAAGTTTTAATTTTAGAGAAATTTTCCACTTTATGGACGTTACTAATTTTATGGAATTTATGAATTTTATTGATGAAATATCTATGTAGAAATAATTATGTAGGACGTTTTTAATTCTTTGTTGTTATTGTTCAGAGGCTAACTCATGTCCGATTCCTTGTGACCCCTGTGGACTACAGCATGCCAGGCCTTCCAGTCCTTCACTATCTCCTGGAATTTGCTCAAACTCATGTCCATTGAATCACTGATGCCATCCAACCATCTCATCCTCTGTTGCCCCCTTCTACTCCTGCTCTCAATCTTTCCCAGCATCAGAATCTTTTTCAATGAGTTGGCTCTATGCATCTGTGGCCAAAGTGTTGGGAGCTTCACCTTAGCATCAGTCCTTCCAGTCAGGGTTGATTTCCTTTAGGATTGACTGGTTTGATCTCCTTGCTGTCCAAGGGACTCTCAACAGTCTTCTCCAGCACCACAACTCAAAAGCATCAATTCTTTGGTGCTCAGTTTTCTTTATAATCCAACTCTCACATCCGTACATGACTATCAGAAAAACCATAGCTTTGACTCTATGGACCTTTGCTGGCAAAGTGATGTCTCTGCTTTTCACTACACTGTGTAGCTTTGTCATAGCTTTTCTCCCAAGGAGGAAGCATTGCATGTCCAGCTCTAACTGTTGCTCCTTCCCCTGTATACAGGTTACTCAGGAGTCAGGTAAGGTGGTCTGGTAGTCACATCTCTTTAAGAATTTTCTACCTGTTGTGATCTACACAATCAAAGGCTTTAATTCTTTGAAAGTTTTAAATTTTATGTAAGTTTTAAATTGCATGATATAAAAATACATACCTGTATTTTCATTTGTAAGGTATGTACCACTGTTTTCATATATGTGATATGTACATTTATTGTCATATAAGAGATAAATACTGATATTTTCATATGACACATATAACTATATTGCCATATATGAAACATATCTCTATGAAATATAAATGGAATGCTACTCAAAACAGCAAATTTAAAGTGGGAAATTTTAAAACATTCCACCAAGAAGCTAATTTTAATGAAATTTTTAAAAGTCACATTAAAGTAGTTTTACTCCTTTAATTTGCTTTACAAAGAATGTATCAGTCGAGTCAAGCCAATCAATCTAGCTACAGGATAAATACGTTTTCTTTTTTAACTTACTTCTATCAGTTTTCTCTGACAGAACATTTTATTTTTCATCATTTTTGATGTCTACACATTGATTTCAGTTCACAATGCCTTAAAAATAGTAGGCACTTAGCAATATTCTAGTTTCAATTTAAGACTTTTGTATAAAGATGTAAGACAGTGTTCCTAAGTTAGAAGAGTCATCTTAAGTCTCTGAAGCATTACTCAAAAGGCACAGGAATCTTCATCATGGTCCATGGACTGATATTTGCAAACCTACTAATTCAGGAGCTCTGGAACTGCAGCTTGACAACTGGAGTTAATAAGCCCTTCAGGTGATTCTGAAACACTGAAATTTGAGAGCTATTGCCCTTTAAGTCCTGGTGAAACACACATTTTACCAAGCCCAAGTTGTAAGAATTAGTATCATTATAATAGAATTTTTATTCTTTTGGTTGAAGGACAATAGCAAAGGAGTCCACTCTGCAAATACATATACCTATATTTTCATATGTGAAATATATACCTCTATATAATATATGGGAGCTATACCTATGTATTCATATGTGAACTGTATGCCTAGGCTTTCATAAGTGAAATACGCCTAGGCTTTCATATATGAACTATATGCTGAATACTACTCAGCTATAAAATAGATTAAAATAATGGCACTTTCAGCAATATAATCCTAGAGATTATCTGAATAAGTGATGAGAGTCAGAAAGACAATGAGAAACACCATATGTAATCACCTATATATAAAATATAAAATATGACACCAGTGCACTTACCAATGAAACAGAAAGACTCACAGATATAGAGAACTAGTGGGGACAGGGCAGGGGCGGGGCAAGATAGGTGTGGGGCATTCAGTCAGTTCAGTTCAGTCGCTCAGTCGTGTCTGACTCATTGCGACCCCACGGACTGCAGCACGCCAGGCTTCCCTGTCCATCACCAACTCCTGGAGCTTGCTCAAACTCCTATCCATTGAGTCAGTGATGTCATCCAACCATCTCATCTTCCATCGTCTCCCTCTCCTCCTGCCTTCAATCTTTCCCAGCATCAGGGTCTTTTCAATCAGTCAGTTCTCCGCATCAAGTGGCCAAAGTATTGGAGTTTCAGCTTCAGCATCAGTCCTTCCAATGAATATTCAGGACTGATTTCCTTTAGGATGGATTGGTTGGATTTCTTTGCTGTCCAAGGGACTTACAAGAGTCTTCTCCAACACCACAGTTCAGAACAACAATCCTTCGGTGCTCAGTTTTCTTTATAATCCAACTCTCACATCCATACATGACCACGGGAAAAACCATAGCTTTGACTATGTGGACCTTTGTTGGCAAAGTAATGTCTCTGCTTTTTAATACGCTGTCTAGGTTGGTCATAACTTTCCTTCCAAGGAGTAAGTGTCTTTTAATTTCATGGCTACAGTCACCATCTGCAGTGATTTTGGAGCCCCGAAAATAAAATCTGTCACTGTTTCCATTGTTTCCCCATCTATTTGCCATGAAGTGATAGGACTGGATGCCATGATCTTCATATTTTGAATATTGAGCTTTAAGCCAACTTTTTCACTCTCCTCTTTCACTTTCATCAAGGGGCTCTTTAGTTCCTCTTCACTTTCTGCCATAAGGGTGGTGTCATCTGTGTAAATGAGGTTATTGATATTTCTCCCAGCAGTCTTGATTCCAGCTTATGCTTCATCCAGCCTGGCATTTTGCATGATATACTCTGCATATAAGTTAAATAAGAAGGATGACAATATGCAGCCTTGACGTATTCCTTTCCCAGTTTGGAACCAATCTGTTGTTCCATGTCCAGTTCTAACTGTTGCTTCTTGACCTTCTCAGGAGGCAGGTCAGGTGGTCTGGACTCCCATCTCTTGAAGAATTTTCCACAGTTTGTTGTGATCCACATGGTCAAAGGCTGTGTAGTTCTAAGTGTCCAAAACATGCTCTTCAGTGTTAAAGACACATGTATCTATCACATTTGGACTTTCCCCGTATTATTTGCAATATTGTCAGTAGAAGTCTTTCGGTATACCTAGGTCCTTATTGATTTTCCTCTTTATATGGAATGAATATATTTATTGCATCTAAGGCTTTCAATTTATTTGTGCACTACTCTATCTCCTTTACTAAGAGGAAGTTTGCTTTTTAAGTCTCTGAATTGATTCTCTGTTAGTTCATTGGTGTGTATATTTAGATTCTAATTGTAAGTGATAATGAGATTTTTCTTTCTGTGACTGATTTCTTCACTTAGTTAGATTGCCCCTGGTTTTGTCTGTGTTCTTCAGATTTCACTGTTTCATTCTTTCTTGGCTGAGCACTTTGCACTGTGTGCCGATGTCACATACTCATTATCTATTCACTTCTCCCAAAATCCAACTGCATATCCATTTGTTGGATGTTGTAAATCTAGTCCAGTGCAACTTGGCGGCATGGATTTTTTCAAAATTTTGCTTTCTCCTCAAGCACTCTTTGTCGTGGCTCTGCGGGATTTTCTGGTGGGCCTGTTTTATCTCCTGCAGGCAGGTCTATACTTCTCTCTATAGTGACCTTTATCATTTACATGCGACGAGGACCTTTGTGTTGGTTGCTCTGTTGTGTCTGACTCTGCAATGCCATGGGCGGTAGCCCGCCAGGCTCCTCTGTCCGTGGGATCCTCCAGGCAAGAACACTGGAGTGGGTAGCTATTACCGATCGGATCGAGCCTGGTCTCCAGCATTGCTTTCCAGGATACCATTTTCTCCATGCCTTTCCCACCATTGATTCTTTGTAGATTTTTCATGACGGCCTTTCAGGTTGACGGGGAGTGATCCCTCCTTGTAGTTAGGATTTGCATGTCTGTCATGAGTCACCAGGTTCAGCAGCTTTTCATGGACTATTTTTTTAAACAGTGTATGAATTGAAGTGACTTTAGAAATTTTCTTCTTGATTGCTTGCCCAGTTTTTATTATTTTCAATTGGTTTCCCTTAAAAATGTTTCAAGTGCAAGTATCAGTTAATGCCCAGTAGTCCTTGTGAATATGAAGTAACCATGAACAAGTTAGAACGTTGATTTTTTGGAAAGGACCCCTCATGGCAGAATTCCTTTTTGCCCTACACTTGTTACTATGGTAACCGGAGACTTAGGCTTAGTCCTGGTTCCTGGTTGAAAATCAGTTTGGAATGTGACAGCTTGTGTGTCATCACTTCATTTTTTTTTTTTTTTAGTAGAGGTAATGTGTATTTTTATTACAGCAAATTTGACTTACATTGTTGTTTTTCCTCTAAAGTTTCAAAATTTTGTTCTTCTATCCCCATGCATGTGTCTATTCATGTATGTTTGTTGTTCCACATACAGGTTATTTCACAATGTGTAATACACCTCCCTTCGTAATGTAGGTCCATGTAGGTTATGTATTTTACAGGTTTCTTTGGTATAAGTTGATCCCAACCTAATTTAACCCTTCCACTACCATTGTTTTTTGGAGGGGGGCGGTTAATTATGATTTCCTAAGATGTGTGGTTATTTGAAATATAAGTGAGTTTATTGAGAATGATTTCTCAATCCTACCTGCGAGTAATATCATATGATATTTCTATTTTCCTAGTGAATGACTTCTCTTACTAAGATTATCTCTCTGCAAATGACATATGTCTGCAAATGACATTATTTCATCATGTAGGTTATGTATTTTACAGGTTTCTTTGGTATAAGTTGATCCCAACCTAATTTAACCCTTCCACTACCATTGTTTTTTGGAGGGGGGCGGTTAATTATGATTTCCTAAGATGTGTGGTTATTTGAAATATAAGTGAGTTTATTGAGAATGATTTCTCAATCCTACCTGCGAGTAATATCATATGATATTTCTATTTTCCTAGTGAATGACTTCTCTTACTAAGATTATCTCTCTGCAAATGACATATGTCTGCAAATGACATTATTTCAGTTTTTTCTCGCTGAGTCACACTCCACTGTGGAGATGCCTGCTTCTCCTGAATCCATCCGTCTCTGCCTGTGCAGTTTCTCTCGTTTCTGGTCTTTCTGATCGTGTGACCTGTTGCAGTGCCTCCTTGGTGCCCGGGTTTTTCAGATTCGGGCTTTCTCGGTGCATGCTCATAGGAGTGGGACTGTGGCATCTTAACACACTTTCATTTTTACCCTGAAAGTGCACTTCCATGTCTGTTTTTCTAGGGCTGTTACCAATGACATCCCCCCAGCATGAGAAAGGGGCCCTGTTATTTTAACCCCACTGCAGCATTTCTGGAATGCAGACGCTTTGATAGCGGCCTTTTTGCCTTCAATAAGGTGGTACGTCTTTGTCATTTAGATTTTCAGTGTCTCTGATTTACCTTATTGTGTAACTTTTCATGTGCTGTATTTTAAACATTGTAAATTTATTTACCTTTTTACATTTTCTTGTGATAGTTTTCCCTGTTACATTTTTTATATTATATTCCTTTTTTTTTTTTTGAGTGTAGGTAGAATTTAAGTTCCCTAACAGAGAGGAAAGCCTGCTGTGCTGCAGTCCATGGGATCACAAAAGAGTCAGAGACAACTTAGTGACTGAACAGCAAAGCAATTATTGATAGGTTGCTCTGTGGTGGCAGGATTCCCACATGTCCAATGATGTTACTGATGCTATGAGAGCCTGAGTGAAATTTTTGGTTTGGGATTGTAAATTAGAATGGAGTATACCAGAACAGACACCCAAAGGCTTGTGTCTCCTTCCCATAGTTCAAAAGCATCAGTTTTTAGTGCTCAGCTTTCTTTATAGTCCAGCTCTCATATCCATACATGACTACTGGAAAAACCATAGCTTTAACCAGATGGACCTCTGTTGGCAAAGTAATGTCTCTGCTTTTTAATATGCATTGCTTTAATAAGCAATGTAGAAAAAAAGTTTGTCCTTTGCTCCTCCTTGAGAGCCCCGGACACTTTTCTCCTTCTCAAGGGCCCTGGATTCCTTATCAACCTTTTAATATGAGTCTCATTACTTCATCTTTTTTTTAAAGAGTTAATCTCTATCTTTTTATTAGAGTAAATTTTATTACAATGTTGTTTTTTCCTCTAAACATCCCAAATTTTGTTCATATCTTACCATGTGTGTATTTATTCATTGTTAGTATTTTTTTTTTTCAAAAATAGATTATTTGAGAGTGTTCAATATTCCTCCCTTGGTAATGAAGGTCCATGTCATATATTTTATATCCTTCATTATATACATTAATTTCAATCTCCTAATAAAAGTTTAAACCCATCATTTCTTTTTGTAATTACAAATTCATTGTCTATGATGTCTGGTTATTTCAAAAGTAAATATGCTTCTTGGGAACAAGTTCTCCGTCCCACCTGCGAGTGATAGATATGACATTTCTGCTTTCTCTCTGACTGACTGCTTTTACTGTTACCTCTGGATCTGTGTTCCTCACTTTGCGCAGCAGAGTCATATTCCATCGTGTAGATGTCTGCCTTGCTTCTCATCTCATCTCTGCACATGTATTTTCTTTCGTGTCTCATGCAAGTGTACATCCTGTGGCAGCGCACTTTTGGGTGCAATTATTTATCAAAATCTGTTTTCCTCTGCACTATCTGTATGAGTTAGAATGCCAGATCATAGTGCCCTGTGTTTTTACAGTTACTGCACACTTCCACATTGGCCTTTATAATGGATTTGCCAGTTACATCCCACAAGCATCCTAAAGGGGCCACTTTATCCCCACGTATCATTTCATCAGTGTAGATTTATAGATACTGGCCTTCTGATTTCTCTGTCTTGATCTTGTTGTTTTTTGATTTTAGTGTCTCTAATGAATTGCATCATGGTGAACTTTTATGTGTTATTTTTTAAACATTGCAGTTGTATTTACTTTTTGATATTTTCTCTGATAGATTCCGTATTCATTATCCCTTCTATAATTTTACTCGTTATCTCTTGTATAATTCATTTTTTATTCATTATCCCTTGTATAATTTTTTAAGGATGGGGTCATTAGGGCATGAAAAATTTTGTGAATATTAATTGCTCATTACCCATAATTGTCAGGTTGTGACAGCGGAAGTGCCACAGGATGGCAGAAGTTCCTCATGTTAACTGTGGCCACACAGGCTCTGAGAGCCTAAGGGAAGATCCTGATTTGGGGTCATAATTCAGAGTGCAGCATACCAGAGCAACTGCTGAAAGCTTGTGTCTCACTTTTATTATTATTATTAAATATGCCTTTAGTTACAATTGAGGGCTTCCCTCATAGCTCAGTTGGTAAAGAATCCACCTGCAATGCAGGAGACCCCAGTTCAACTCCTGGGTCGGAAAGATCTGCTGGAGAAGGGATAGGGCACACTCGAGTATTCTTGGACTTCCCTGGTAGCTCAGCTGGTAAAGAATCCACTGCAGTGGGAGAGACCTAGGTTCAATCCCTGGGTTGGGAAGATCCCCTGGAGAAGGGAAAGGCTACCCACTCCAGTATTCTGGCCTGGAGAATTACATGGACAGCATAGTCCATGGGGTCTAAGGGACAGTCCTGATTTGGGGTTATAATTCAGAGTGGAGCATACCAGAGCAATTGCTGAAAACATGTGTCTCCTTTTTTTTTGTTGTTAAATATGCCTTTAGTTATAATTGGAGTAACACTGACAGACAAGGCGATATGGGTTATAGTGTATACGTGTTTATTTAATTTTAAATATACATATATAGATTCACACTCAGGTATTTTAATGTAATTTATTACTACAGAATACAGATAGATTATAGATAGTATACCTAGGTGTTATAGGACACTGGACACAAAGGAGCTGAGAGATTACGAGAGGCTTCAGAACGTACACAACTGGAGAGTCACCAAGAGGTTCACAGACCACAGGAGCTGAGTGTCTGCACGGGGCCTCACAGCTATACACAAGGTGAGCGTCCGCCTAGGGGCTTCCTTGGAACACCAGCTGAGTGAAAGCCTAGAGGCTCCATAGACGCACAAAAGATTCTTACTAGAAGCCTTATAGCTATAAACAAGCTCAGCTTCTCCTCCTAGTAAGACACGAGCTGAGCATCTGCCTAGAGGACTCAGTTATACAAGAGCTGAGCATCTGCTTAGAGGCTCGTAGTTACACGCAAGCTGAGCATCTGCCTAGAGTCCTCATGGTCCCACAGGAGCTGAGCGTCTGCCTAGAGGCCTCAAGTTATACAGAAGCTGAGCATCTGCCTTGAGGCCTCCTGACAGACAGGAGGTGCACACCTGTCTAGAGGCCTCATAGGAACACAGAAGATGAGCGTCTCCCTAGAGGCCTCAAAGTTATACACCAGCTGAGCGTCTGCCCTCAGGCCCCATAGTTATACAGGAGCTGAGCATCTTCCTTGAAGCTCCAGACAGGCACTTGAGAGCTTCTGCCTAGAGGCCTCTTTTTATCCACGAGTGAGAGTCTGTCTGAGGCCTCTAGACAGACGTGAGCTGAGCATCAGATAGAGCCCTCCTAGAAACACAGGAGCTGAGTGTCTGACCTGAGTCCTCACAGTTACACACAAGCTGAGCCTCTAGCAGAGGCCTGATGGTTATACACATGCTGAGCATCTGCCTGGAAGCCTCACTGGCCCACAGATCTGAGAGTCTGCCTAGGGGCCTCACAGGAACACGAGACGAGCTTCTATGTAGAGGCCTCATCATTATACAGGAGATGAGGCCTCTAGACAGAAACAAGCTGAGCATCTAGAGGCCTCTTAGACTCATCAGTGGCTGAGTGTTGGCTCTAGGCTTCATAGATCAACAGCTGAGCGTCTGCCTCGAGGCCTCATAATTGTACACGAGCTGAGTGTCTGCATTGAGGCCTCATACTTATACATAATTATGTGTCTTGAAGCCTCTAGACAGATATGAGCGAGTGTCTGCACAGAGGCCTCATGGACCCAGAAGAGCCGAGTGTCTGCCTCGAGGCCTCATAGTTACACACCAGCTGAGGCTCTTCCTTAGGGCTCATATTTATACACCAGCCAAGCGTTTCACAGAGCCCTCATAGTTACACAGGAGCTGAGCACCAGCCTTAGTCCTCATAGTTGGATACCAGCTGAGCATCTGCCTAGAGGTCTCCTAGTTATACACCACCTTAGCATCTTCTTTGTGGCCTCGTATTTATACACGAGCTGAGGATATGCCTAGTGGCCTCATAGTTATGCATGAGCTGAAATTCTGCCTAGAGGCCTCATTGGGCAGATGATCTGAGCGTGTGCCTAGAGGCCTCAAACTTATACATGAGCTGACAGTCTGAATAAAGCATCATTGTTATACATGAGCTGAGAGTCTACCTATAGGCCTCGTAGTTATAAACGAGCTATACCTCTAACTAGAGGCCTCATATTTGTTCACTAAGTGAGCATATGCCTGGAAGCTTCAAGGTACAACATGAGCAGTTCNGCTGACAGTCTGAATAAGCATCATTGTTATACATGAGCGGAGCGTCTACCTATAGGCCTCGTAGTTATAAACGAGCTGTACCTCTAACTAGAGGCCTCATATTTGTTCACAAAGTGAGCATATGCCTGGAAGCTTCAAGGTACAACATGAGCAGTTCTAAATCCCAAGAAAACCACCATTCATAGAGAGACATGCACCCCACTGTTCACTGTAGCACAGCTTCCAAGAGGCAAGGCAGGAACCACAAAATTTCTGCCCACAGCTAAAGCTTAAACAAGGTGTGGTACATATATACAGTGGACTAGTACTCAGCCATAAAAAGTGTCACTGGAAGTATGGTATTTTCCACTCTTCTCTAGAAGGCTGGACCTTGAAGGATCACATGCTAAGTGAAATGCACTAGACAAAGCAAGAAACTAGCAGATAAAGAACATTCCTGGCAAAATTTAAATGAGATAAAAGGAACTTAGAAATCAAAGAATTATATATTAAAAAGTAAAGGGCTAGTATGATACGCAGAAAGTTGGAATTAACATATCCATTAAACAAATCCATTACTCCAACATATACACCAAAGTCTATATATGTATGGATAATCCACAAGAATAATCTCACTTCCTCCTTCCTTCCACATTCACATAAAGTCTGTATCTCTGATAGACACTGCAGAAGAGTGTGATGTTCAGCACAGGGAACTTTTCTTGACTTTCTGCAATAAGTTCTATGGAAAAAGATTCCAAAAAGGAAAGATATCCTGTGTGTATATGTCATAACTGATTCAAGCAGCTGTATACTGATGAAAAGTACAAAACTGCAAATCAACTATATCTAGCTTAGCATTTAAATGAGATTAAAGAAAATAAAAAGAAATATAAGAAATATCTATTTCATTCCCTGTGTCTCCCTGACTTGGGCCACTAACCCATCCCTGGAGCCTGAGGAGGCTTTGTTCCCATGGCTGAACTGTGTTTGGTCATGATACTAGAAATCTGAAAGTAAAAGTGTTAGTCTCTCAATGGTGTTAGACTCTTTGAAACCTGAGGACTGCAGTCTGCCAGGCTCCTCTCTCCATGAAATTCTCTCAGCATGAATAATGGATTGAGTAACCATTCCCTTCTCCAGGGGTTCTTCCCAACCAACATATCGAACCCTGGTATCCTACATTACAGACAGATTCATTAACATCTGAGCTACCAGGGAAGCCCCCACCAGGGGTGTGGTCGTGAGACCGGGAAGGGGCCCTGCACTGTCTGGCTGGCTCGGTCTGCGACCACACTCCCTCGTGCAACCAAAGGATGGGGGCACAGCCTTTGACTTCGAGGACTTCAGAAAACACACCTAGTTGCCAGGGGTCCTGCTGATAGGGTCCCCAGTTCAAGTCTCCATCCTGAGAGGGCAGCCTCCTAGGCAACTCAGCGGGGATGTGTCCCAGGACATGAGTTTCAACATGTTCATGAAGGTTCAGCCTTCTGCAATAACCTCTATGGCAAAGAATCCCCCAAAAGAAGAGAGATGCTATACGGACATGTCATAATGGAATCAGGCGACTGGATACTGACAAGCACAAAATTGGAGATTCAAGAAAAGTGAAAGAAAAGGAATGCCTATTGTGTTCCCTCCAGTCTCCCTGACTTGGGCTGCTAACCCATCCCTGGAGCCCGAGCAGGCTCCGTCCCATGGCTGCACAGGATGGTGTAGACAAAGTAGAACAGGCGCCCGTAAGTGAGCCTCCTCTTCAACCTGTCCTGTCTGGCTTGCTTGGCTGGGAACTAAGTCCCCAGTGTGCCCAGCCCTCTGACCTCCAGCCCTTGGTAAAATTCACTTAGCCTCTAGGTCACTTGGTGCTAGGGTTCCCATTTCAAGCCTCCTTCCTGAGAGTGCAGCCTCCTAGGCCCACTCAGCACGGCTTGTGGTTCAGGTTGGAAGCAGCCTGGAGCGGGTGGTGGTGAAGCTTTAGGGGGAAGAAGTGAAGAAGTGAAGTGAAGTGAAGTCGCTCAGTCGTGTCTGACTCTTTGCAACCCCATGGACTGTAGCCTACCAGGCTTCTCCGTCCATGGGATCTCCAGGCAAGAATACTGGAGTGGTTACCATTTCCTTCTCCAGGGAATCTTCCCGACCCAGGGATCGAACCCGGGTCTCTCACGTTGGAGGAAGACGCTTTAACCTCTGAGCCACCAGGGAAGCCCATAGAGGGAAGAAGTAGTGAGACACAAACCCTTGAGTGTTTCTTCAGGCACATTCCACCCGAATTCACAGCTTGGCAATCCAATCTCCCCCAAGGACCTCGCGGGCCCAGGAACGAGAGTTGGGCCTGAAGAAGGATTGTTACCCTGTGCACGTTTCCTGGAACTACAACTTGACTACCAGTGCTGACTCACACCTCCAACTCACAAGTCCTGGGGGGCTCTTAATGACAACTGCCCTTAGGAAACACCCCAGGGCTGGTATTTCAAACACAAATGCCAAACACAGCCAGCTTTCAAGAAGCCATCTGCAACAGGTAAATTGTCCTCGTACCCTTTAATGAAAAAGAAAAAACAATAAACACCAAATGGCCATGGGACAAGATGCTCAACATCGTTAAATAGGACAGGAAAATAGAAAAATGACAACCAAGGTCAAACCATACCACTCAGAATGGCCATTACCAAACGCCTACTAGCAATAAATGTAGGAGAGAGCTGGGAGGGGTGGGAACCCCCTACACAGTCGGTGGAAATGGACATTGGCAAGAGTCACTGGAAAGGACACTCTGAATGCTAGAGGGAAAAAAAAACAACTCTCAAGAGACCAGAGCTAGGGTCTGACATTCCCACACCTGGGCCTTCAGCCCAAGGAAACCAGTCTTCAAAAAGACAAATGCACCCCAACACCCACTGTACCACCTCTTACAGTAACCAAGACACAGAACCACGGAATTGCCACCGAGAGCTGAGAGCTTACACAAGGTGTGGTGTAGAGGTACGTGTGTGCACACACATACAACAGAGACTATTACTCAGCCACAGAAAAGCACCACTGAAACGATGAAATTATGCCACTGGTCCCCAGAAGGCTGGACCTTGGCGGTTCATACCCTAATGAAATCAGCCACATGAACAAGACTACAGATGATGAACCTTTGAGGCAGAATAAAAAAAGAGATAAAAAGAACTAATTTACAAAACAAAAGGATCCTCTGAGGAGAATTAACCCAGTTCAGGTCAGTCGCTCTGTTGTGTCCAACTCTTTGCGACCCCATGGACTGCAGCATGCCAGGCCTCCCTGTCCGTCACCAATTCAATTAACCCAAGCAAGGAATTAAAGAAAACAAAAAACATTACTGGGTCAGGATGAATTAGGAGACTGGAACCAACAAATACACGGAAAGCCCTTACACAGAAGTCTGTTTATAAAAATCCACAAGGATTTCCTCTTTCCTTCCTTTGACATAGATACTGCACAAGGATCTGATGTTCAGCACAGGGAATTTTTCTCTACCATCTACAGTCACCTCTATGGAATAAGAATCCAAAAAAGGATAGCTGTGCTGCATGTATATGTCACAACCGAAGCAAGCATCTGTACACTGAAGACAAGCTCAAACTGCAGATCAGCTCTACTCAAACATAGCACTGGCATGAGATTCAAGAAAACGGAAAGAAATAACAGCAGTATCTACTTCATTCCTTCCAGCCTCCCTGACTTGGGCTGCTACCCCTTCCCTGGAACCTGAGCAGGCTTGGTTCCCGTGGCTGGATAGGGGCGTGGCACCGGAGAGGGAGGGGGCCCTTAATTTACAGCCTGAGTACACCGGCCCTGTCTGGTTTGCTCAGTCTGGGACCACACTCCCTCGTGCACCCAAAGGATGGGGGCACACCCTCTGCCTTTGAGGACCTTGGAAAGCTCACCTAGTCGCCAGGGATCCTGGTGATGGGGTCCCCAGTTCGAGTCTCCATCCTGAGAGTGCAGCCTCCCAGGCACCTCAGCAGGGGTTGTGGTCCAGGCTGGAATGAGTCTGGAGAGGAGGGAAGAAACTTTAGGGAGAAGAAGTAGTGACACACAAGCCCTGGAGTGTTGCTCAGGCCCATTCCACTCGAATTGCCAGCCCAGGAAGCTGACTCCTTAAGGCTCTGTCAGGAGGCCCAGAGTTGAGAATGAAGAAGTGCTGCCTCCGTGTGGACATTTTCTGTCACTACCGCTTGATCACCTGGGCTGAGGGACACCTTTCAATTCACAAGGCCTGTGGGCCTGCTCTTTTCCAGTAGTCATGTATGGATGTGTGAGTTGGACTATAAAGAAAGCTGAGCACTGAAGAATTGATGCTTTTGAACTGTGGTGTTGGAGAAGACTCTTGAGAGTCCCTTGGACTGCAAGGACATCCAACCAGTCCAACCTAAAGGAAATCAGTCCTGACTATTCATTGGAAGGACTGATGCTGAAGCTGAAGCTCCAATACTTTGCCCATCTGACGCGAAGAACTGACTCATTGGAAAAGACCCTGATGCTGGGAAAGATTGAAGGCGGGAGGAGAAGGGGACAGCAGAGGATGAGATGGTTGGATGGCATCACCAACTCAATGGACATGAGTTTGAGCAAGCTCTGAGAGATGGTGAAGGACAGGGGAGCCTGGCGTGATGCAGTCCATGGGGTTGAAACAGTCGGACATGACTGAGCAACTGAACAGCTACAAACAGTAAGTGCTGGAGAGGGTGTGTAGACAAGGGAACCATCCACCACGGATGTTTGGGATGAACGTTGGTAACAGCCACCTTGGAGGACACTGGAAGGTTCCTTCAACCATGAAAATGAAACTAGAAAACTTCCTAGCACCATGCACAAAATAAACTTCAAATAGTATAAATATCGAAATGTAATGATGGATCTTATGAAAATCTTGAGAAAAATATAAACAGGACACAATTTGACATAAAATGTAGCAAGTTTGTGGAGGATACCTCCTAGAATAATGAAAAATAAACCACAAATCAGAAAATGGGACCTCTTTAACCAAAAAACCATTTGCATTCCAAAGGAAACCCTAAACGAGAGACACAATCTTCAGAATAGGAAGAAAGATTTGCAAAGGAAGATACCCACAAGGGATTCATCTCTAAAACATACAGACAGCTCGTGCAACTCAATAGCAAAAATAAATACAACCCAAGAACAAAATGGACCAAAGATCGAAATGGATATTTCTCTGAGGAAGGCCTGCAGATTGCACTTAGGCACATGAAAAGATGCTCAGCATAACTAAGTATTAGAAACACGCAAATCAAATGAGTCCAATGAGGCAATCACTCACATTGGTCAGAATGGCCATTTCAAAATATCTTTAGGAATAAATGCCAGGACGTCACTGGTGGTGCAGTGGTTAAGAATCTGTCTGCAAATGCAAGAGTCACAATTTCAGTCCCTGGTCTGGGAAGATTCCACATCTGTGGGACAACCAAACCCTTGAACCACAGCTACTGAGCCCTCCCACCAGAACAGTGAAGCCTGGCACTCGAGAGCCTGTGTTCTGCGATCAGAAGCCACAGCAATGAGAAGCCTGCACAGTGAAACTAGAGAGCAGCCTCTGCTCGCTGCAGGTAGAGAAAGTCTGCACTCAGCAACCAAGCCCCAGTGCAACCAAAGACAAAGGAATAAATAAAATTATTTAAGAAAGAATAAATGCTGGAGAGGGTATGGAGACAAGGGAACCCTCCTGCACTGTTGGTCACGATCCCCATATGAACATCCAGCAGGGAGAACAGGATGGAGGTTCATTTAAAAAATACCATCGAAATACTTTAGGACTCAGCAATCCCACGCCTGGGCATAACCCTGGCGCAAATAAAAAATGTAAAAGACACAGGAACCCCAGCAATCTCAGCCCCACAAGGTACAATAGACAAGGCCGGGAGCAAGCTAACTAGAAATCACAGCTGAATGGATGCATAATAGGATACACATACACAATGCAGTATTTTTCAACCATAAAGAAGCAGGAGATAATGTCAAGTCCAGCTGCAAGAAAGACGCTTGAGACGATCATTCCAAGGGAAGTAAGGGAGACAGGGACAGACACGTGCCGTATGATATCACCTCTAGGTGTAATCGAGAAATGGATATAAATGAACTTCATTACAAAGGAGAAACAGCTTCACAGACTAGAAAAAGAAACTTACAGTTACCAAAAGGAAAATGTGGAGGGCATGCAGGGAGTAAAGAGCTGGTTCAGAACAATAATACACTTTATAAATACCTTGCTGCTGCTGCTGCTAAGTCGCTTCAGTCGTGTCCGACTCTGTGCGACCCCATAGACGGCAGCCCACCAGGCTCCCTCGTCCCTGGGATTCTCCAGGCAAGAACACTGGAGTGGGGTGCCATTGCCTTCTCCTTATACACCTTAAAACAGGGGCTGTCATTGTTTAGTCACTCAGTCCTGTCTGACTCTTTGCAACCCCATGGACTGTAGCCCACCAGGCTCCTCCTATGACATTTCCCAAGCAAGCCTGTTGGAGTGGGTTACCATTTCCTACTCCAGGGGATCCTCCCGACCCAGGGGTTCAACCCATGTCTCCTACAAGTCTCCTGCGTTGCAGGCAAATTCTTTACCACTGAGCCAGCAGGGAGGCAATGAAACAGATGGCAAAGGGCTCCTAATAGTCACAAGTCCAACAGGGCTTTCAATGACCCCTGCCCTCAAGAAACGTCCTGGGGTAAATCATCAGAAAAGAACTCCAAACAGGGCCAAGTTTCAGGAAGCCGGTTTCAAGAGGCAAATTGTACTCACAAGGCATAAAATAATAAAAGTACATGGAAAGATACTCCACATCAATAATTATTAAATCAATGCCAATCAAAACTACAATTGGGATCACCTCACACTGGCCACAATGGCCATAATCAAAAAGATCTACGAAGAACAAATCCCGCAGAGGATGCACAGATCCTCCTGCAATCCGGGGGAAATGTAAGGTGAGCCCACTGTGGAAAACAGCACGGAGGCTCCTTGAAACACTAAGCACAGAGGTAACATATGATCCTGCAATCCCGTTCCTCTGCTGCTGCTGCTGCTGCTGCTGCTGCTGCTGAGTCACTTCAGCCGAGTCCAACTGTGTGCGACCCCATAGACGGCATCCCACCAGGCTCCGCCGTCCCTGGGATTCTCCAGGCAAGAACACTGGAGATGACATATGATCCTGCAATCCCGTTCCGCTGCTGCTGCTGCTGCTGCTAAGTCGCTTCAGCTGTGTCCGACTCTGTACGACCCCATGGACTGCAGCCCACCAGGTTCCTCTGTCCATGGGATTCTTCAGGCAAGAGTACTGCAGTGGGATGTCATTGCCTTCTCCGGTTCCTCTGCTTAGGTCCAGAGAAAAATCACCTTTCGAAGTGACACGTGTACCTTGATTTTCAGGACAGCACTATTTACAATAGTCAAGACACAGAATCCACCGAAACGTCCACTGACAGAAAAATGAAGACTAGGTGGTACGTCTATACGCTGGAATATTACTCAGCCATAGAACAGAATAATCATACTGGCAGCAGCGTGGATGAACCAAGAAGTTATTCTATGCGAGGTAAGTCAGAGAGAAACAAATACCCTAAGATATCACATACAGTGGAATCTATAAATTCATACCAATGAACTAATGTACAAAACAGAACCAGACTCACAGCCTGAGAAAACCAAATTATGATTGTATCAGCAAAAGAGAGTTTGAAGGGAGGGATGAATTAAGAGTTTGGGATGAAAATAGACATACTAATACATATCAAGTCAATAATGAAAAAGGGCCTACTGGATAGAACAGGGACCTCTCCTACCAAGAAGTTATTCTATGCGAGGAAAGTCAGAGAGAAACAAATACCCTAAGATATCACGTACAGGTGGAATCTATAAATTCATACCAATGAACTAATGTACAAAACAGAACCAGACTCACAGCCTGAGAAAACCAAATTATGATTGTATCAGCAAAAGAGAGTTTGAAGGGAGGGATGAATTAAGAGTTTGGGATGAAAATAGACATACTAATACATATCAAGTCAATAATGAAAAAGGGCCTACTGGATAGAACAGGGACCTCTCCTGAACAAACTGTAATAACCTACATGAAAAAACAGAAGAATAGATTTATGCCTATGTATAACGGAATCAAATTCATGTACACCTAAAACTAAACATCAGAAGTCAAACTTTACTCCTATATAAAATAACAATTCAATTACAAATTAAATTACCTGGGCTCGGTCTAGGGGAAGCCAGATTGTGGTGACCCCTATGAATTGGATCTGTGATGTGCTCTGATATTAATATGACCCATGCGAAGCTGCCTGACCTCATGTGAATGCAACAAGATGAAGAGAAGAAAAAGTATCACAGGTAAATTAGGGCAACGCCCTCAATTCACAGGATGGGAATCTCAGAGGGGACAGTTCACACTGCAGGTAAAGAGCAGACAGGGGGTCTCCAGGTACAGGATCCTGACCCATGTGGGTGGGGTGAGCTCACACAATCCCCAGGACTGAACCGGGGACACACGTCCTCCATCTCCAAGGCAACATCACCTCCCCAGTCCCTGCACCTGGGGCCCTACGACCCTTGGGTAGAACACCAGGTCTCTGCTGGTTGGACCCCTAAGGTGGAAACGAGGGGGTTCCTGTAAACTCCTGGCTTGGCAGAAAGAAGGCTAGGGTCGGTCTCCTCTCCCCACATTGCCCCAGGGAAGTCCTCCCCTTTCCCTTTGGTTCTGTGATATTAACTGTCTCTACAGCTGTCATGATCATGTTGCGTGCACCACCTTGGTTCTGGCAGGCTCGGTCCTTTCTTGTCCCACTGAGGAGCTGAGAAAACACACCAGACGCAGGGCTGGAAGACAAGGGGCAGGTCTGGTCTCTGCTGCGTAGGACGGTCGACCTGAAGGAGGTCACGGCAGCAACCTCACCTGATCCCACTGGCTTTTTGCCTGATCCATGTGACCTGCAGTCAATCCACCAGGTGCCTGCCTCCCTTCTCGCCATGCTCATGCTGGAGTAATTACCAGGGAGAAGGCAATGGCACCCCACTCCAGTACTCTTGCCTGGAAAATCCCATGGATGGAGGAGCCTGGTGGGCTGGAGTCCACGGTGTAGCTAAGAGTCAGACACGACTGAGCGACTTCACTTTGACTTTTCACTTTCATGCATTGGAGAAGGAAATGGCAACCCGCTCCAGTGTTCTTGCCTGGAGAATCCCAGGGACGGGGGAGCCTGGTGGGCTGCCGTCTATGAGGTCACACAGAATCAGACACAACTGAAGCGACTTAGCAGCAGCAGCAGCAAGCTGAGGAGTCCCCAGGAGCCCTAGGGAGGGGGAACCTCTCAGGGGTAAAGAGGCAAACAGGTACAGGCCTGTGTAAAGTGAATACCATAAAGTAATAAATCCTAAACACAATGGGAGCTCTCACGAGTTCTTCCCTCTTTCTTAGCTTTGTGTGTGGGGTCTCCCTGCACACGATCCTGACCTTGCAGAGGGGGTGAGGCTCACACAGTCCCCAGACTCCCTACTGAGGTCACACGTCCCCTCGGTCAGGACACCATGGCTGTGGTCAGCGGGTCCCCAGTGTGTAAACCAGCCAGGTCCCTGGGGGCCTCCTGGGACCCTAAAAGAAGTGAAGGGTCCTCTCCTCTCCCCACAGTGGTCCCTGAGAAGGCAGGCCCCTCCTGTCTTCACTTTGGTTCTGTGTGAGTTTTTGCTGGTTTGAAAGCTCGTGCTAGAGTTGAACACACTACCTTGGTTCTGGCAGGCTCTGTCTTTCCTGTCCTGCTGAGATGATGAGAAAACAGGAGAGCTGGGCTGAAGGACGAGGGGCAGCTCTGTTCTCTTCTGAGGAGAGGCGACAGGAAGGAGATCACAGCGGCAACCTCACCTGCTGCCCACTGACTTCTTGCCGGATCCCTGGAATCAGTTCAGCAGGTGAACCTGCCTCCCTACTCAACCTGAATGTGCTGGAACATTGGAATAATTACCAGGTCCACCTGAGGAGCCTCCATGCCCCAGGGAGGGGGAACCTGGCAGGGGAGAGACTCAGAGCCCACCGCAGCCCCGACCCCGGGAGGGCCACGGAGCCCCCTCAGAGAAGAGCACGCTGCCCAGAGCAGCCAGACATCAGCTCCAGACCCCAGACATCTGAGCGCTGACATTCAGACGCAGGCGCGGAGTTTTCCAGGACAGAGGCAGGCCAGGTCCTACCCAGGTCTCCAGTCCTAGTGCACAAACAGGGTCAGGTCTAAATGTTCTCATTGTAGAAAGCACATGGTCACGGGTAAACATCATCAGTGTAGACAGGACTTGGAGAGGTCTAAGTCATGTAGACAGACCTCGGTCAGGCTTAGACTGTCTTAAAGCTGCTCTCCCCAGAGGCGCAGATCACACACATATAGGGTGTCTCACTGTTGGAGGGGGCTCACCCTCGTGTGGACTAGGATGTAGGTTTCTTGAATAAGAAATCATCGCTGGGTTCCACACTTCACCCACATCAGGAAACTGAAAGAACCTATGTCATTAAACATTTCAACTGGCAAAACAAAAATGTTACCATTTCTGTAGCCACATGATGGTCAGGATCCAGGGGAGAACCAGGAATTTCTTACAGTGTAGCCCAGTGTCCTGGAAAGACAGGCAGGAGTGGCCCGATTCCAGCATCCAAGGCTTACAGCAGGAAGACTTCTGGAAAAGTATATTCTTTATCAGAGAAAAATGTATTGTTGAGATTATAAGCATACTATTATTCGCGAACCTAAACTATTCTTAAAACCTTGGCACCCTGATCTTTGTGGTTCCCGTTGCTTCCATTGTATTCAGATTTTTCCATGTAGAAACAAGCCATCATTTCAAATTAGTTTCTTCTAATTCTGTATTTCTTATTATATGAATGAAAGGTCACACTTGAAAAAAAATTGCTGCAAACAATTAGTGACTCATGGAGCCCATTAACTGCACACACTTTGTCTTCTAATTTCATTTTTCTCCCTGAAGAAACCTGAAAAAATAGTCCCTCTGATGTTTTTGCCTCTCTGTTTAAACTAAGCTAAAATGAAACTGATATTCATAGCAACAGATAAGAGTTTTTGAGGTTTGATATGTCATACCAGGGTAACAGGGGCTGGAGAAGCTGGAACCCTTCTATGCTTTTGGTAGGCAGACAGCATCCTTAAAGTTTTTGGGTGTTGGTTCAAGTATGTGCCAGAATATTGTACAGACCCAAATTAAAACTGTCATAAAGTTTTCATTGGCAGGGTCATCACCTTTGGGCATGAGGGTGTCTGGCAGTCATGTGGCAATTCCCCACAAGAGCAACCTTAAAGGTTTTCCTTAATATTTACTTAATATTTCCTTAATATTTACTTAATATTCACAAAAATTGCTGGGCTCCACATGACACTCGCTCTCATGAAATCTCCAGAGATAAAGAATGAAAATGCAAAGTAGGTCAAACTATCAGAAGAAAATATCATGAGATAAATACAATCTATAATTTTTTTTAAGAAAGTGCAAGAAAAGGTTCTCAATTAGGTGAATAATTAGACACAAGACAATCAAAATGACAATCTATCACCATAGAGAACTCCAAAGACCACTCAAAAAAATCTAGACAAAAAATGCTACAGTGGGGTGAAGAAAAAAGACTCATATAATGCTGGTGAAATTTCTTGGTAATTGTTGCTGGAGGGGACGTATCTAGCTGTGCATTTTAATGGTTGACACAGATGAACCATATGATCTGGCAGTCCAACTTCTGAGAGCGAATGTGGAGAAAATCAGATTTTAGAAAACTCATTCACACAGTTATGCACCACAGCAATTCACAAAATAGCCCAGATTATGGAAGTAAGCAAATGTACATGGACAGGTGAATGGATAAAGAAAAAGTAATACATTTACACAACGAAATACGACTCTGACTTTAAACACATAATGTCAACTGCAGGGACACAGATAAATCAAGAAATAAAGTTAGACGGAGAGAGAAAATTATTACGTGACTTTTTTCATATGTATTTTCAGGTATATGTAGTTTTCAGGTACAGGTGGGAAACAGTACTCATTATGTGTGTGCGTCCTAAGTTGCTTCAGCACTGTGGACTGGAGCCTGCCAGGCTTCTCTGTTCGCTTCCAGGCAAGAATGCTGGAATGGGGCCGCGCCCTTCCCAGGGGCTCTTCCTGACCCAGGGGACGGAGCCTGCGTCTCCTGCGCCTCTTCCAGGGGCAGGCGGCTTCTCTACCTCCAGCACCACCTGGGAAGCCCTATGCAGAGCACATCACGCGAAACGCTGGGCTGGAGGAAGCACAAGCTGGAATCAAGATTGCCAGGAGAAATATCAATAGCCTCAGATATGCAGATGACACCGCCCTTATGGCAGAAAGTGAAGAGGAACTAAGCCTCCTGATGAAGGTGAAAGAGGAGAGAGGAAAAGCTGGCTTAAAACTCAACATTCAAAAAACTAAGATCATGGCATCTGGTCCCATCAATTCATAGCAAATAGATGGGGAAACAGTGACAGATTTTATTTTCTTGGGCTCCAAAATCATTGCAGATGGTGACTGCTACCATGAAATTATGGAGAAGGCAATGGCACCCTACTCCAGTACTCTTGCCTGAAAAATCCCATGGACGGAGGAGCCTGGTGCGCTGCAGTCCATGGGGTGGCTAAGAGTCAGACATGACTGACGACTTCACTTTCACTTTTCACTTTCATGCATTGGAGAAGGAAATGGCAGCCCACTCCAGTGTTCTTGTCTGGAGAATCCCAGGGACGAGAGAGCCTGGTAGGCTGCCGTCTGTGGGGTCGCACAGAGTCGGACACGACTGAAGCGACTTAGCAGCAGCAACCATGAAATTAAAAGACGCTTGCTCCTTGGAAGAAAAGTCAAACAAACCTAGAGAGCATATTAAAAAACAGAGACATTACTTTGCTGACAAAGGTCCATCTAGTCAAAGCTATGGTTTCTCCAGTACTCATGTATGGATGTGACAGCTGGACCATAAAGAAGGCTGAGTGCTGAAGAACTGATGCTTTTGAACTGTGGTATTGAAGACTCTTCAGAGTCCCTTGGACTGAAAGGAGATCAAACTAGTCAATCCTAAAGGAAATCGGTCCTGAATATTCATTGGAAGGACTAATGCTGAAACTGAAGCTTCACTACTTTGGTCACCTGATGCGAAGAGCTGACTCATTAGAAAAGACCTTGATGCTGGGCAAGATTGAAGGCAGGAGGAAAGGGGACAACAGAGGATGAGATGGTTGGATGGCATCACTGACTCAATGGACATGAGTTTGAGCAAGCTCTGGGAGATGGTGAAGGACAGGGAAGCCTGGGGTGCTGCAGTCTAGGGGGTCACAGAGAATTGGACAGGACTGTTGTTCAGTTGCTGAACAACAGGACTGAACAACACCCTTGAAGAGGCAGCAGAAAGGATCCCCTCTCTGTGAGGTTCCCCTTCACTGCTACAAACCACTGCATAATAATTTGCAACCCTCATGCATATAATAATTTGTATTTCACCACATCCCATACTGAATTGTTATTAAATATTCACTTGGGACCCAAGAACTCATCTCCCCAGTTATCTGCAAGGTTTTTGAGGACCCTTCATCACTTCTGTTCCTCCACACCACCTATCACAGGGACTGAACAAAGATAATCAAACGATATGATTGCTCGGGGTAAAGCTACTGACGAATAACCCAACCACAAAAATGATTTTGTTACATAGTATTATGAAATTTTAGGAATACATCTATCTCTGTATTAATGTTTTATGCCTTGTATTCTGCAATTCCTGAGCTCAAATTTGGTTAGCTGAGCACTGGGAATGAGAGAGGGGCGTTTTGGAATGTGGGGTGAATGTTAAAGTGTATCAGGCCATCGAAAAAATGCCCATTTGAGATTAAAACAAACTGGATTGCTGAGTTTGCCTAAACGGTAGAAGGTCTTTGCAGAGTTCCATTAAACACTGCAGCTCGCACTGAGTCTCAGAGGGGCATTACCTGCACGACTGCTCGCAGGGCCGCACCGCTAGGAATGAGGCACCTGTTTGGCGAGCTAGGCCTCTGCAAGATCTCAGGGCCCATACCTGTTTGCGCTGTGCAATCACGGCGCCTCCTCACCACCAGGCGGCGCCATGCAGCGCCGAGCAGAGCCGGGGAGCGGATCGCACGGCGCTCTCCCCGCACGCCCCGCTCCGACTGACGTCGACCCGGAAGTAGTCGCCGGCGCCCGGCCGGCCGGCAGCCTTAACAGCAGCAGCGCTGCGGAGGTTAGGTGCCCGGCTTCCCCAGCAAGGCGAGGGCCCCTCCGAGGCGGCGAAGGAAACGCCACAGCGTTCACTGGCGCCGGGGCTCAGCTAGGCGGTGCGCGAGCCGGTTGCGGGCACCTCGATGGTGGACTCACTAAATATTCGGTGGGCCCACGGCCCTGCCCGGTCTCCGAAGCCGCAGGGCGCCGACCCTGCACCATGAAGGACGCAGGGTCTTCCTCGAGGGCAGCGTCCCGGCCGGACGGGGCTGCGGCGATGCCGAGCCTCCGAGCTGCCCCTGTCGCCCGGCCTTGCCTGTAGGACGTCAGGGCCCGCGACCCGGCCCAGGCCTGACCGGCGCCCGGCTCTTGTGTCCGCGCCACATTCGGCGCCCCCATCCCTGGCTTTGACGTGAGGTAGGGAGGCTGTGGTCCGGGGAGCCCCCGCCCGCCCGCCATGAAGACAGAGACGGAGA
>SJXQ01011840.1:431654-472827 GCA_006408695.1 Aepyceros melampus | reverse complement strand
TTCATCCCAATGGCCGCCTGCCCCCCAAACCCCGAGGCCGAGAGGCAGCTGGAGCAGGAGATCGACCGCACCATCCGGATGGTCGTGCGGGACTTCGTGTCGTCCTGGTACCGCACAGTGAGCCAGGAGCCAGCCTTCGAGGAGGAGATGGAGGCAGCCATGCGAGGGCTGGTCCAGGAGCTCCGGAGGAGGATGGCCAGGGTGGACAGGCATGCTCTTGCCCAGAGGGTTCTGACTCTCTGCGGTTGTCACCTGCAGAGCTATATTCAGGCGAAGGAGGCCGCAGGGAAACAGAGTGGCCCAGGGGAGCCCTCCCAGCTCTGGGAGGCTTACTGCCGGGCCAGCGCTCCACACCCTGCAGTGCAGAGCCCCAGCGCTGAGGTCACCTACACACGTGGCATCGTGAATGTGTTGCTTCAAGGACTAGTGCCGAAGCCGCACTTGGAGACCCGGACCGGTAGGCACATAGTGGTGGAACTCATTACTTGCAATGTCATCTTACCACTGATCAGCAAGCTCTCGGATCCGGACTGGATCCACCTTGTACTCGTGGGCATCTTCTCCAAGGCCAGAACTAACCCAGCAGGAGTGGCTAATCCACTCTGCCCAGCCAGTGCTCTGGAACAGCCTTCAGTGCCCACATCTCTGCCGCTGATTGTTGAGGTCCAGGGTCTCGCAGAAGCCCCTTCACCAACAGCAGCCCCAGTGCTCCTAAGCTGTAGTGAGCCAGATGGGTTGGAGACCCGGACCGGTAGGCACATAGTGGTGGAACTCATTACTTGCAATGTCATCTTACCACTGATCAGCAAGCTCTCGGATCCGGACTGGATCCACCTTGTACTCGTGGGCATCTTCTCCAAGGCCAGAACTAACCCAGCAGGAGTGGCTAATCCACTCTGCCCAGCCAGTGCTCTGGAACAGCCTTCAGTGCCCACATCTCTGCCGCTGATTGTTGAGGTCCAGGGTCTCGCAGAAGCCCCTTCACCAACAGCAGCCCCAGTGCTCCTAAGCTGTAGTGAGCCAGATGGGCCTTCACACCCCTCCCCAGATATTGAAGAAGGCCATGAAGCGCTGGAGGGAGATCTGGGGGCAGTGCTTGAGGAGAGAAAAGTCGAAAACAGCTCTTCTCATTTCCTGCAGCCTCTGTTCTTGTCTGAAGATGCAGAGCTGGAGTCCCCATTGTCTGAACTGAGCAAAGAAACCATCATGCTCATGACGCCAGGCCCCTTCCTCTCTGCCACGATTCAGGATGCCCTGCGTGCCCTCGGGGGCGCCCAGCCTCTGGAGCCTAAGGATGGCAAGGGACCCGAAGGGATAGAAGGAGCAGAAGCTGAGGAGGGTCCAGGAACAGAAACAGAGCCGGGCCTGCTTGCCTCCATGCTGAATTCCTGCCCAGAGATCCAGATTGACACAGCGGACAAGGAGGGAGAGCAGGGAAATGACGCCTCTCTCACACCTTTGCTGCCCAGTCCAGAGAGGATATGCCCCCCACGCCCCTCGTGTTTAGAGCAGGATCTCGCCAATGGTGGGAGCTCCCTGGACTCCAGTCTGCCACAGGTCCTGCTCTCCTCCTCTCCACCTGGACCCCTCAGCTCAGCCACTTCAACTTCGAGTCCCTGGGCAGTCCAGACGGCCCCGTGGTCATCCAGAACCTTCGCATCACTGGCACCATTACTGCTCGAGAGCACAGTGGCACCGGTTTCCACCCCTACACGCTCTACACGGTGAAGGTACTTAGTGCACGGTCACCACTCGGGTCTGGGAGTGGATTTGGAAGGCAGTCAGTGAAGCCAGTGTTTGGAAGGAGGAAGTCTGCTCTTACTTAGTTTGCTCTCGTTAATTCAACCAGTATTGATATGGAGGGTCTGAAGCTCATGAGTGAAGCAGAGTAGGCTTCCATGACACTCTCACAGACCATCCTAGAATCTCAGGGCTGTCACTGTGCTGGGAATCATATGTTTCCAGTGGATACAGCCCAGAAATCCTTTCCAGACTTCTTCCTTGCTATTTTCTTTTTTAAGTACTAATATCCTTTATACTTTGTTTTAGAAAGGAAGGTTGTTTACCTGTATATACCTCAAAAGGTGGCAAATCCCTCTTCCTGGAGATGTTTAAGTGTGGTAATAGGAACTGCTTGGCAGAGGTGATAGGAAGGGGGTTCCTGTATCAGGTGACTGGTTTGATTCAAGCAGCAGCTCCCTAAAGCTAATTTTGATAGAGTGAAAGTCACTCAGTTGTGTCTGACTCCTTGTGACCCCATGCACTATACAGTCCATGGAATTCTCCAGGCCAGAATACTGGAGTGGGTAGCCTTTCCCTTCTCCAGGGGATCTTCCCAACCCAGGGATCGAACCCAGGTCTCCCACATTGCAGGCGGATTCTTTACCAGCTGAGCTATCAGGTTTTAATACAGGCTACCTCCAAGTTTCCCAGAAAGTTATATTCTTAAAACATAAGGAATCCTGGGACCCATTCTTGGGAAATTCTCATTCAGAATCAGTTAGCATTTGTCAGAATCAATATTCTGACAGCAGATTCTGCAGCCCAAGAGATTCTGAGGCCTAGCCAAGTTTGGAGACGTATCATATAGTGTCCCGCATGGAGCAGAATAGCCAAACAAAGCTCATAGCTCCCAGGGGTCCGGATGTGAGAGCCCTAACCTGAATTCCACATGCATCTCTTATCTAGGCCTTTCCTTCTCAGTACTGGCCTCAGGGACTGCTTTGCTCATTCCAACTCATAATGAACACCTCTGTCTGCCTCTAGACAAGCTTTCCACACCAGCCTCAGTCTCACCACTCTTCCATTGCTTGCCCACAAAATATCGTAACCAAACAGGAACACTAACCTCCTCCTGATGAGAACAAGCACATGTATCGTTCTCCCACAGCATTCGTTGTATCCTACAGAGTCTCCCCCTGTAGGTGTGAAGTTGCAGCTTTCATGTCGTTTGGGGCGTTCTCTCTAGGGGGACATTTCAGCACTGCTGCTTTTTCCCACATGCCAGCCCTCCTCACATATGAAGACAGCCGACTGTGACCCCATAAAACATCTCCAGTCTTCACATCTTCTCATCATACAGACAGACGATCTGTCCTTGGGAAGAAAGATTCAGTGTTGCTCCAAGAAGAATAATTAATCAGCCCCAAGCCG
This sequence comes from Aepyceros melampus, assembly GCA_006408695.1. Lineage (NCBI taxonomy): Eukaryota > Metazoa > Chordata > Mammalia > Artiodactyla > Bovidae > Aepyceros > Aepyceros melampus. The sequence goes on along the minus strand of SJXQ01011840.1, from coordinate 469,674 downwards.
AACAAAAACACATGTTCCTTTAGTGTAGTCCAGGCAAACAAATGATTGTTGTTCCTCAGCTGTTTTCGATTATTTGGTCTTCCCTCAAGTAATAGAGATAATCACTGGTTTGAGGATGATGACAAGATGGTTATCTCCCCGTAACATCCAGCCTCATAATTTAGGGGTAAGACATTATCAGTGTCGTACCTTCTGTTTTATCCTCTGTCTTTGGGATTTGAAAGTGGTTATAAGTAAACAGTGTTTGCAGGGAGAACTTTGAGATGGAAGGAGGAGTGAAAGGCAGTGGAACTTCGTTTCCCACCGCCTGGGCCGCCTCTGTTGGGAAGGGCATCGCATTGCGTACTGCAGCCCCTCTGGGATTTGAGCTGTTCCTTAGAGCTAAGAGCGGCAGTGTGACCTGACAGGCCAGGGACAGAACAGGAGCAGTGTGCTCCCTCAACCCTGCTCTGCGCTTACTGTGTGCCAGTGAGCTGGTGGAGCCAACAGACGTCTCTCGACAGTATGAGACGGCCCTCGACGGCGAGAGCAGCGGCGGCTTGCAGCAGGTGGCCTACCACACCGTGAACCGCCGCTACCGCGAGTTCCTGAACCTGCAGACCCGTCTGGAGGAGAAATCGGATCTGCGAAAGTTCATCAAAAGTCAGGAGTTCCGCAGCCCCGGAATGCCTGCTTGCCTTTCACATCCAGCCACCCTGATCTGAAAGGCTGGAGGCCTGTTGTCTGTGAAGAGGGCGGAAAGGGAGAACGCGGCCTTGAGGGTCCCGTGCTCCCTCCGCTTGCTTCTAGGTGTTTGGGGTTTTAGTGCTGGGCAGCACTCATGACATGCTTTCCGGGGTACTGCTTTGCCTCTGAATGCTTTGTTCTGGGGCTCCATCTAGTTTAAGCTTAAGAAAGAAATTTTCGTATTTCCACCTGTGCCTGTGAGGAGTTAAACAGGTTCATAGATTGGTTGCTGTTAAATATTAAACAGTTATCCAGAAATCCTTGCTGCCTTTCTTTTAACAAAAGGCTTCTTGGTGTGCCGTTTGGTTCTCATAAGGCACAGGAACAATAAGAAAACATAAAATTTAATTCAAACCATAAAAGCTAGTGAGCAGCTACTCTGTTTTTTAAGAAAATGCCAAGTGAAAGTGAAAGTCGATCAGTCATGTCTGACCCTGACTATACAGTCCATGGAATTCTCCAGGCCAGAATATTAGAGTGGGTAGCCATTCCCTTCTCCAGGGGATCTTCCCAACCCAGGGATCAAACCCAGGTCTCCCGCATTGCAGGCTGATTATTTACCAGCTGAGCAACCAGGGAAGCTCATGATCACTCAAAGAAACATTTTTAATAAGTTGTGACATAAATCACGGATTTCAGTTATAGGTTTTCTTTCTTAATTACAATAGTTAATACTGAAAATATATGCCCAGTTCTCTACTAAGCTCATTTAGTTCTCATAACAGTCTGCAAGATGGATACTATCATTATCCTCATTCTACAGAAAAAAGCAAAGATTAAGCAGGTTGATAAGGCCATTATTACAGCAGAGATTGGAGCCAAAATTTAAACTTGGGCAGTTAGACTTCAGGGCTGTTATGCATCACTACTCTAGTGACCTCTTATACCTTAATATTATCATAAATAATGAAAGTAGGCTGTCTGTATTATGTCCTTGGGTTATATCGCTTAACTCCTGAAATAAAAAAAATCCCATGGAGGGGAGGCCCCAGGGGAGGGACTCTGAAGGGATGAGGCCCAGGTTTGGTACCCAGCTCCCACCCCAACCTCAGGTCACTTCTCAGCTCAGTTCACAGGTGAGGAGAAAAATCCCCAGGAAATATATTTGGCATTTCTGTGTCTTATATATGGGATGGGTAATAAACGGAATAGTTCTTAGTAAATGTTAATCAATTAACTTTTTTTTTTAAAGATGTGAAGGGCCCTAAAAAGCTCTTTCCAGATCTTCCGTTTGGAAACATGGACAGTGACAGGGTGGAAGCCCGCAAGGGCCTCTTGGAATCGTTTCTAAAGGTCAGCATCCCCTGCTGTCACTGTAGCCACCAGACACCCAGGCCAAGGTGGGGAGACCTGGGGACCGGGGTTTCTCTCTGAAGTCCTTCTTGTGTCTTTTCAGCAACTCTGTGCCATTCCTGAGATCGCGAACAGTGAGGAGATGCAGGAGTTCCTTGCTCTCAACACAGATGCTCGTATTGCCTTTGTTAAGAAACCATTTGTGGTCTCCAGAATAGACAAGGTATGAGCGGGACTGCGTGCTCAGGCTTACTTTCTCGCAGGGAAGCGAGGAGGCATGTTTGAAAGGCAAGGGGGCTGGGGGAAGGGAGAGCAGCACAGAGGAGGAAGTGGAACATGGACTGGGGTTTTCAAGACCTGTTACCAGTACTGGTGAGGTCATCATTGCTGAATGACCGTGAGCAACCATAAGCGTCAGTACTTCTGACACTGTAAGTGTGCACAGGTCTCCTGGTGGCATCATGACACTGTGATTCCAGGGGAAGGGTACAAGGATTGGTGCACATCTCCACAGACAGCGGGGGCAGGAAGGCCTCTTCTGGTGATGAAGGTCATTCCCAGCATTGGTCACTCAGGATGGAGCCCTTAGGCAGGACACCGAGCTGGATTGAGATTTGTGTAGTGATTCTCTGCTGGAGAACAAGGTTCCAGATGGTATCTCGGAACCTCTGGAGATGGTAGCAGAGCCTTTGAGCACCATGATGGAGCCTGTGAGCAGTGGTTGCTCACTGATTCTCATGTCTCCAGGACAGAAGTCTGAGGTTTGTGCTGATCAAAAATGCATGTGTTGTAAGAGGTTAGAAAGCACTGACTCTGGCAGAAGAGGGGGATAAAATCTAGACCTGAGGGGATAAAATGATAAAGTGGGACTTCAAGTGAGGGGTGTTTGGAGACATTAACTGCTATGAGGAGAAGACTGCAAACTAGGAAGGGATAAACGAGGTGAAACCTCGGAGTTCCTTGCAGGTTTGCTCACCCATGCTGATGTGTTCCTTCACTGATTTTTTCAACACCTGCCCCCTGGGTGCCCACTCAAAGCCACGCACTGTACTCATTTCTCATGATTCAAGAGTGAGCAGGTACGGACTCTCCCGGCAGACGACCATTCTGTGAGCCTGGAGAGGGAACTGTATTTTCTCAGCTGTGTTCTCCACATCCATGCAGTTCGCTGTGTTCTTTCCCTGAGTTGCTGTCCCCTGGTCTCTACGTGGTCCTGCTTGACCATGTCAGTCTTGTCTTGGCTGTGCCAGCTGTGCTCCCCAAGGAGAACTAACACAGGATAAGACAAAGCAAGCAGCAATGTTGATTAATAGTGAGAGTTACTAAAGGAAAAGTCAATGTTTCCTTCCATCTCATTGATATTTTAGGGTTTTGTTTGTTCTTTCTCTTTAGCAAAAATCTGTATGTCGTTTTCTCATCTGAGAAATAGAAATAGCTCTTTCTCTTCAGCAAAGATTGTTTTATTTCATCCGTATAAATAGAGAAGTTTGTATGAATTCCAGATCCTTAACTTTAACCTGAGTGGTTTTTGCCATTCTTCTGTAGTTAAAGAAGAGGAATTGTTTGAACTAACTGGAAAACCAGTTGTTGTTATTGTTGTTTAATGTGAATCACTCTGCACATTTTTATATCGTAAATGTTTTTAGACTATTCCTTATTTTGATAAATCTTTTTCACTCTTCCTTTTGTTTGTATACTCTTACCTGTATATTCTTCCCTTTTGTCAAATCTTGGTGAAAGTATTAGCAATTTGAAAACTAAAAATCATTCTTCTGTATGAAAAGAAAGAAATTGAAAGTGAAAAGCATTTCACCAGCCTGCAGAACTCCCAGATTTTTATTTGTCATGTTGTTTTGGCTTCTTTTCCCATGGAATCCATCGTCTGTCTTAACTCTGTGAGGAAGAAGATTTTCATGGCTGTGGAGGAAAGGGGAGAGAGTTGCCACTGAGTCATTAGCTGGTATCTGCCCATGTGCGTGGATAGGGCTCTGTTAGACAGGTCAGCTGGCTGCTCGTCCAGGCTGCAGAAATCGCCTTGAGGCAGCTGCTGCTGCTCAGTGATGCCTGTCTAACCCCACGTCTGTGACCCCTGCAGATGGTGGTGAGTGCTATCGTGGACACGTTGAAGACTGCGTTCCCTCGCTCTGAGCCCCAGAGCCCTACAGAGGAGCTGAGTGAGGCCGAGACAGAAAATAAGCCCCAGACAGAAGGCAAGAAGGCTTCCAAGTGAGACACCCTTCCCAGTTCTCAGGGGATCCCCAGTTTTCAGTCAAGGCCCATCCCTGGTCTTAGGTCCTAGAATAGAGGGGAGGGGTCATCTGTGCCTGTTTTTGTGCAAAGTCAGACTGCGGACCAAGCCCAAGGTCCTGCAGAGGGAGCCTGGCTTCATGTTGGTCTTGCCCTGGGAACCCAGTGCCCAAACTGACCAGGGAATTTGGATTAGAAGGAAAACTCTAGAATATGGATGTTCTTTTTTTTTTTTCCCTTGGGAAATTGAAACGTTTCTTTTCTTTTAAGATTTAAGGCTTATCACTAATCTCTGTTTGTCATGGTTTTCTGGCCAGGAGTCGAGTACACTAGCAGCAAACAGGAATGGGCTAGAAGGGACCCCTTCAGGGGGTCACTGGTTATTGCTGCTGCTGCAGCCTGCACTGGCTGCTCTCACAGCCAGCAGGTGGGAAGGAAGGGCACCACACTTCCCTTCCTGGACACTGGCTGTATGTACCTGGGCCGTTACAGAGAGAGAGACAGCTGGTGGGGGGGGGGGGGTGGGAGGATGTTTATGTGTGCGTCTCACTGTCTTTTTCTCTGTGTTCATGTCTTATGGGCTGGCAATAACCCTAACAGTTCTTAGCCTTTTTTTCCCCCCTTACTGGGCCCATATTTTGAAGGGTAACCATGTGGCCTGTGCTTATAAGAACCCTATTTCTTGAAACATTGAGGTTAGCCCTCATGATTCCCTCTCTGGTTTTATCTGGAACACAAGGGGAATAGTGGATGTGCAAAAAGGTGTGAGGAGCAAGGGCTACCTTGGTCTGTGGCGCTTGTCTATTTAATGTTCAACAGATTTTTAACGAGTGCATAGTATGTGCTAGCCACTCTTCTGGCCTGTGGGACACAACTGTGATGGACAAGTCCTTATTTTACATTAGCAAAAGCCCTTTCACAGGCGCGTTGTAAGCGTAGCTTAGTGCAAGAGTTTCAGTGTGTGTAAGAATATTTATTGTTTGGGGGATTTCAGAGTGAGGCATCCCTTGGCAGCTCTGACCACCGTAAGCTTCCAAAAATAAGTGTGGACATGCCTGTTTTGAGGTATTAATACTTGTCAGCCCTTTGTATGGGGATTAAGACCATGAATTACATGCTGTTTCTGCTCTTCGTTTCTGTACCAGATCCAGATTGAGGTTCTCATCCAGTAAAATTGCTCCAGCACTGAATATAACTGAGGCACACGAGAAGGTTCTCTACTGTCTCCAGGACAGCGGTGTGGTGAGAATCCCTAGAGAATTCTTGGGATCATCAGTTAGGAGGTCAGTCCTGCCATTATTGGCAGTTGGGATGTTCTGCAGAATCAGAAAGGACTTGGTGCTTTCTTAAAGGACTCAACCAACATCCGGGTCTCTGGATTTTATTCTAGGAGTATTTTCTCAGACTGGTTTGGAATTCCTATGAGTTCTGGGCTGGCCGGTTGGCTTCTCAAGGGTGGTGGGCTTCTCAAGGGTAGTAGGCTTGGGATAATAGGTGATAGAATGAGAAAGCCAGCTCCTGGAAGGAAACACGATTTTTGTAGCAAACGAGACTACAGAGGCTTTGTTGTCCTTGCAGTTTAGGTTAAAACAAGTGCCTTTTCCTTAGGTGGTCACAGGGTCAGTGGGGTCCTCTACTCGAGACACGTGCAGGGAGCCGCAGGTGCCCCCACTCCCTGCACCCTGCCTGTGACACAGCCCCCTGCTCTCTCCTCAGGAGTCAGAGACCCTCTCCATGTCTGGGATGGAATCCTTTATTGAAAAACAGGCAAAGTTACTAGAAATGCAGCCAGCAGACACTCCCGGAAGAGATTCTGAACAGACCGCTGAGGGCTGTGTGGACGGTCGCGTGTCAGATGCTGCTGCTCCAGCCCAAGGCCTCAGCAGCAGTGATCCAGGTGAGTGACAGTGGGGAGCCCAGTGTGTCCGCTGGCTTGTGACCGTTGGGTGGCTGTCAGGTGCCAGGGTACAGAAGGGCACAGTCCCAGGGCTGAGTGGATCAGAAGAACTCGAGGCATAAACAGGACGTCAGTTCAGCAAGATAAGGTCCATGCTTCAATTAATAGTAGTGCGATTCTCTCGGTTGTCCCCAGTGTACCCTGGCATTATCTGTGGATTGCTCCCTCCCTTTAGAAGCTGTCTTCTCTGGTGTCTGTGGTGCCGCTCTCTGGTCTTCCTGTCTCTCTTGTGGTCCCTCCTCTGTCCCTTCTGTTGGCTCCTCAGCCATCCAGAGCTTCATTCTGTCCCTACTCTGCACACTTGTCCTGTGAGCTCCTCTGCTGACCGGTGTCAACCCTAAGGTGTGCTGGTGATGCCTCAGTGCTGGAGGTGTGTTTCCACTTGCCTACCAAAATCTCCACTAGGGGTACTGTATGCTCAGTCTCTCAGTCGTGTCCGACTTTGCAACACCGTAGACTGTAGCCTGCCAGGCTCCTCTGTCCATGGGATTTCCCAGGCAGGAATACTGGAGTGGGCTTGCCATTTCCTACTCCAGGGGAATCTTCCTGACCCAGGGATTGAACCCGCATCTCGTGTGTCTCCTGCATTGGCAGTTGTATTCTTTACCACTGGTGCCTCCTGGGAAGCCCAGATGTACTGCAGGGCAGCTGAACTACAGCATGCACAAAATGGAATTTCTCTTTTCCTCTGAATCTGTTCCTTCTGTTGTTTACTGCCCTGGCCAACAGTGCTGCCTGATTACCCAGGTAGAGCAGAGGCAGACGAGGTGAGGCCACCATTCAGGAGCATTTGAGGCGGGGCAGTCGGGCTTCCCGGAGGTGCAGTGTTCTCTGCAGAGGGAGAATTAGGAGGCCTGGATACTGGTAGATTTGCTGTGCTACAACTTATAAGAACAAAGTCTTTCAAATCCCGCAAGACAAAGGCTTCCCTTGCAAATAAAAGATCACAGAATCCTGGGCCCAGAAGAGGAAAAAAGGCTGACTTCACCATTGTTTCTCAGGCGCCCACAGTCGGTCCGCACTGTGGACCTCAGCTCAACTCTGTGAAAAATGGAGTTTACAACCCCAGCTCTTCACACACGTCTCACTGGTTAAGTAAACATGTTAAGAGAGCAAAAGCGTCAAGAGAACTATGAGAAATTATAGATGAGGTGAGATGGGTAAGATAATATAATTCTAGCCAAAATCAAGTCTTTAGATGTTGTGCATTCTCTCTCTAAAGGGATCATTTATTCCTGTGCCGTTCATTGAGCCCTGAGAGGCTCCATGTGCTCACATGGTAGACAATTTACCACTTTCACCAAGAGGACCTGGGCCCTTAGAACTTCGGCTCACTGTTCCTGCTATGCTACTCGTCGCCACATGGTGGCAGCTCTGCGTGTGTGCATGCCCGGTCTCCTCTGCAGCCGCGTGGACTGCAGCCACCAGGCTCCTCTGGCCATGGGATCCTCCAAGCAAGAATGCTGGAGTGGGTTGCTCTAGCATGGACTGCAGCTCTAGGTACATGCTAAACCTGCAAAGAAAAGAGAACTGAAGAGGGAGATTGAGGAATGCTGTTTTTCCAAGAAACTGAATATCACATTTTGAGCAAATAACCAGAAAGCAGACACATCAGCTCCTATGCCCCCTTGAAGTACAGAAAAAAAAGAAGATATACTGGATGGGATTAAGAAGAAAGCTTCAGTTCCAGCACATTTATCTGAGTTTGACATCGTTCACATTCTATAAGAACCCTTAAGTGAGCTGTGCTTGGGCACACTTGCACAGAGAAAACTCACTGGTCCTAGACTAATACAATTACTGTTGATGATTAATTATAACTTTAATCAAAGCTGTAGTACCAGATAGAAGAGGATTTTTTCAGGAACATTCTGTAGTTCTGGGGCAGTCTCCTGGAAGGCAAGTCAGAGGTGATGGGGGACCCCATGAACAGAGTTAGAGAACAGACGCTTCCATCCATAAAATACATCTGTTTAAAAAAAGTTCTGCTTGCATGGATACGAGCGTGTTTGTGGCCCTTGCCGTCTTTGAAACAGGAAAGAAGTGAGTAATCATCATGGCCTTTTACCAGAAGTGCAGTGTTCTTCCCAGAACCACATGTTATCTCAAAATCAAAGTGAGGTCTCCTGGATCCTAGCCCTCAGCTCTGTGTAATGGAGTTGCTTTCAGAGGCACTTGCTTACGGAAAACAAGTCCCACGTCTGCGGCCCCTCATATTTCCCTGCTGCCCTGCGTAGGCGAGTGATGGAAGGGGACCAGGCCTTGCCAGTTCCAGTTAGTCGCCAGTTGTGAGCACTTAACTTGGAACAAAATGTGTTCAGCTGCCTGGGAGAAATACAGAAGAACCAAAAGGAAAGTAGGCAAAATGCTGCTGCTGCTAAGTCACTTCAGTCGTGTCCGACTCTGTGTGACCCCACAGATGGCAGCCCACCAGGCTCCCCCATCCCTGGGATTCTCCAGGCAAGAACTGCCGGGGTCCAGCCCCGGTGGATCCAGGGTGATTCAAAGGTGGAGACGGAGTAGGCGTCCTAGGAAAAAACTTATTNGGATTTGATTTAGGTCATACCTGAATGGTCTAGTGGTGTTGCCCACTTTCTTCAATTTAAGTCTGAATTTGGCAATCAGGAGTTCATGATCTGAGCCACAGTCAGCTCCCGGTCTTGTCTTTGTTGACTGTATAGAGCTTCTCCATCTTTGGCTGCAAAGAATATAATCAATCTGATTTCGGTGTTGACCATCTGGTGATGTCCATGTGTAGAGTCTTCTCTTGTGTTGTTGGAAGAGGGTGTTTGCTATGACCAGTGCATTTTCTTGGCAAAACTCTATTAGTCTTTGGCCTGCTTCATTCCGCATTCCAAGGCCAAATTTGCCTGTTACTCCAGGTGTTTCTTGACTTCCTACTTTTGCATTCCAGTCCCCTATAATGGAAAGGACATCTTTTTTGGGTATTAGTTCTAAAAGGTCTTGTAGGTCTTCATAAAACCATTCAACTTCAGCTTCTTCAGCATTACTGGTTGGGGCATAGATTTGGATAATTGTGATATTGAATGGTTTGCCTTGGAGATGAACAGAGATCATTCTGTCGTTTTTGAGATTGCATCCAAGTACTGCATTTCGGACTCTTTTGTTGACCATGATGGCTACTCCATTTCTTCTGAGGGATTCCTGCCCACAGTAGTAGATATAATGGTCATCTGAGTTAAATTCACCCATTCCAGTCCATTTTAGTTCGCTGATTCCTAGAATGTCGACGTTCACCCTTGCCATCCTTGTGTGACCACTTCCAATTTGCCTTGATTCATGGACCTGACATTCCAGGTTCCTATGCAATACAGCTCTTTACAGCATCGGATCTTGCTTCTATCACCAGTCACATCCATAACTGGGTATCGTTTTTGCTTTGGCTCTATCCCTTCATTCTGTCTGGAGTTATTTCGCCACTGTTTTCCAGTAGCATATTGGGTACCTACCAACCTGGGGAGTTTCTCTTTTGGTATCCTATCATTTTGCCTTTTCATACTGTTCATTGGGTTCTCAAAGCAAGAATACTGAAGTGGCTTGCCATTCCCTTCTTCAGTGGACCACATTCTGTCAGACCTCTCCACCATGACCCTCCCACCTTGGGTTGCCCCGCAGGCATGGCTTGGTTTCATTGAGTTAGACAAGGGTGTGGTCCTAGTGTGATTAGATTGACTAGTTTTCTGTGAGTATGGTTTCAGTGTGTCTGCCCTCTGATTCCCTCTTGCAACACCTACTGTCTTACTTGGGTTTCTCTTACCTTGGGCGTGGGGTATCTCTTCACGACTGTTCCAGCAAAGCACAGCCACTGCACCTTACCTTGGGCGAGGGGTATCTCCTTACCGCCACCATTCCTGATCTTCAGAGTAGGATAGCTCCTCTAGGACCTCCTGTGCCTGCCCAGCCACCACTCCTCGGGTTGCTCGTCCCACCGCCGGCCCTGGCCTCGGGCGTGGGTCGCTCCTCTCAGCTGCCGTTCCTGGCCTCAGGGGTGAGGTGGTTTCTCCCGGCCACCCCAGACCTCAGATGTGGAGTGTCTCCTCTCTGCTGCCACCGGCCTCGGATGTGGGGTAGCTCTTCCCGGCCGCCTCCCTGACCTCGGAAGTGGGGTGTCTCCTCCAGGCCACACTTGACCTCGGACGCGGGGTAGCTCCTCCCAGCCGCCACTGACCTCGGACCCAGGGTAGCTCCTCTCGGCCGTTCCCACCCACTATACTAATAAATTCTAACTTCCCGCAAGAATCTGCCTTCTGATCAGCTGCCGTTCCTGGCCTCAGGGGTGAGGTGGTTTCTCCCGGCCACCCCAGACCTCAGATGTGGAGTGTCTCCTCTCTGCTGCCACCGGCCTCGGATGTGGGGTAGCTCTTCCCGGCCGCCTCCCTGACCTCGGAAGTGGGGTGTCTCCTCCAGGCCACACTTGACCTCGGACGCGGGGTAGCTCCTCCCAGCCGCCACTGACCTCGGACCCAGGGTAGCTCCTCTCGGCCGTTCCCACCCACTATACTAATAAATTCTAACTTCCCGCAAGAATCTGCCTTCTGCCTTTAGTAAGTTTAAAACATCTCATGCCTCTCACTGTTGGGAGGCTGTAAACAATCACATGTGGCTGGACGAACCTACACAGGCAGGCTAGATAACCTTCAGAGGAGTTCATAAGCAGAAACACTCTTGTCACGCCCAGGAATTTTTATTAACTGGAGCTGCAAGTTAACCTCCAAGAGAAATGGTTATGGAAGCGAGCCCCCCATAAAGTCAGAGGTGTAGGTGAGAGCATAAAACAGACTCTGGTTTTAGGGGTAGATGCTCGGGAATAGGGGGTTTCCTGAGGCTTGATCACACCTTTGCGTATGCCACCTTTGCCATGGGCAGAGTTCCTCATGCTGGCACCTGGCAAAGAACACTGGAAGGGGTTGCCATTTCCTTCTCTAATGCATGAAAGTGAAAAGTGAAAGGGAAGTCGCTCAGTCGTGTCGACTCTTAGCGACCCCATGGACTGCAGCCCACCAGGCTCCTCCATCCATGGGATTTTCCAGGCAAGAGTACTGGAGTGGGGTGCCATTGCCTTCTCCAAGTAGGCAAAATAGTTATGTATAAAATCAAAGATTTTATAGATACAAAATCACTCAAGTGACTTAGGAACATAAATTGTAAAGAAAGACAGAACCTGCCACTGAACTTTGTAGAGTTGCAGTAAACATCTCTTGACTGAATACAGATAGATTACACAAATGTGAGATGATTGACATAAAGGTGGAGCAGAGCCAGGGCCCTGAAACATGTCCTCGAGTGCGGGTCTCTTCCGAGTTACTCCAGATGCCTTTTCATCCCCAGGAACAGAGACCGAGTTGGCTGACACAGCCCTGGACCTGCTTGTCTTGCTGCTCATGGAACAGTGGCGATGGCTGTGTACAGAGAGTGTGCAGAAAGTTCTTCATCTTGTCTTCGGGACCCTAATCCAGAGGTAGGCCTGCTGGGTGCCCTTTCAGGTTAGAGTCTCAGGTTAGACGGAGGTTGGAGGTGGTTCCTGATTTTTGCCCTAGAGAGGGAAAGCATAGAGTCCAGGAGACCTGCAGCCAAAAGAGAAGAGAGAACCTGTGCCCAGGGCTGTGGGGTGACGAGCTGCAGGGCATCACGTGGTTGAGGTGTGGACAGGCCTGCTCCTGCAGCACCCCCGGCATCATCCCCTGAATTCAGGCACTGCCTTGGGTGAGCTCCTCCGCTAGGGTCCGTTCTCCCCCAGTTGACCCCCAGGCCCTGTACCTCTCACCTTGTTACAGTGGACGTGTCTCTTCACCAACAGTATACAGTCACATGACTACCAACAACGAGAAAGAAAAGAGAAAACCATCGCGTGCTCTCCCAGTAAAGATTCGTTTCACCAGAAGGGGTGGGCATGGTCACAGCTGAACAAGCACTGACGCGTGGTGGTGGGGAATAGGATACTGAGATTTAAAACTTGGGTAGTATAATTCCAGCACCAGTTGAATTTCCTGAAAAACTGGTACACAGAGTTTCTAGTGCTGGCTTTCTAACCGTGAAACTGATGCAAGCTTTGCTCAACTGAAGGAGTCCAGGAACCCTGTCTCTGAACCAGACAGACACACTCAGTGCTTGAGCTGTGGGCTGCTCCCGTGTGAGACATCCTGGCAGGTCCCAAAGTCAAAAGTCAAATCCTGAACCCTTCTGTTAGCGTGTGACTCATGCTAATAGGTCACTCCGAAACTAACAGTTTATTTAGAAAAAGGATTATGTATCTATTCTACAATAAGTAGGAAATCCATTAACGTTAACTTTCCTTCTGAGCAACTGTCTTGGTCATTTTCCTTTACTCATTGAGAAAATACTAAGGTCTGGTCAGTAGTGAACAAAACAGACACGGTCCCTCCTTTAACATACTTTCTGGTTTAATGAGGGTGAGAACTGAGGGCCTTATCCATGTTCACCAAGTGAGCACTTGGGCGGAGGCGCAAGCCTGCCCGGTGTTCCACAGCCCACATTCTTATCCACCATGGCATACTACTGCTCTGCTGTGTGTCGTCTCTCAGCTTTGGAATCATCATGGTGTCTGTCTGCAGGTGTCTGAATGCATAGAAAGTATTCCAGTAAATGTTAGGTGTTCATACTTGTGATTCAGAAAAACGGAAGGATAAGCAGTGTGTTTTGTGTCTGATTCCTCCAGCTTGTGGCCCCAAGTTCCCTCCCCGTTCAGGGTGCCCCACCCAGGTCAGTCTCCAGCTGCAGCTTCTGCTACTCCTGTTACTCTGTATTCTCTGAACCACACAGAACCCGTTCTTCTCAGCATTACGACCTTGTGAGGCCTTCCCGGGTGACTTTGTGCCTGTGACCAAAGCGTCCGTGTGTCTGACAGCAGGAGGCAGCCCCCAGGCCCCCTGCAGCACAGGTTCTGTCCCGGGGCAGCAGTGTTCTCCAGGCACTCCTCCTTCCCCTTGTGCAGAGCTCCTGGAGTCAGGGGTGCCCTTCCTCACAAGAAGAGCCTGGGGTCAGGCTCAGTTCCTCCCCTCTCCACCCCCGTGCCCTGACAGTTGCACGGGAACCACACCTCGGGTTAGCTGGGTGGATGGCTGTCTGGTGAATGTAGCTTATGCCCTAAACAACATCAAAGAGAGAGCTTATGGCTGAATCCCGCTTGACCTGCTTCCACTTTAAAAAAAAAAAAAAATGGATGACACCTTTTTTTGTTGTCAAAGGGAAGAATTTTTGAATGTTCTAGTGAATTTGAATGAAGGCAAATGAGGATTGCAGAAGTACAGAGTTTTGTGTCTAGGTACTTCTGGACAGTTCTCCATGACTGTGATCTGTTAACCTTTGTTCACCCTAGATGTTTTCAGGTGATGACATTTTGTACTTGTTGATTTGCCTCATATCTCTTCCTGTCAGAACTTTATTCTTCAGACCATTTAGTTTTGTATGAGCTGGAGCAGAAATAGGAACCCAGCTGTTGACACCTTCCTCGCCCTAGGCCTCTACAAACTAGAGTTAAATGGAGAGCCTCATCTTCCTCTGTTCTCAGTCTTTCATCTTCTCTATAAAGCATTATTCCCAGCTCTTTAATGGTACACTTGACCTTCTTCTCAAGTATCTTGTGCTGGGTCACATTGTTCTTGAAGCTTCCTTAAGACCGCAGTCAGGAGGTCATGGAGAAGGAATCTCTCCCAGCGCCCCCTCCAGAGGCTCAGAGGACCCGATGCCTGTGGCCTGTGGTCTCTACCAGCCAGTTCTGAGTGCCGGCTCCCCAAGGAAGAGACAGGGCTTATTTCAGGTTCAGAGTGTAGACGTTGATGGTCTTACTAGCTTCAGGATCCACCGTCCAGCCAACATCTGTGGAGAGCTGACTGTGCAGATACTGTGCCAACATCATTTAATCCCCTCAGAAGCCCTGTGAAACAGGTCTTATAATCCCTACTTTAATGGTGAGGCAGCTAAGGCTTGCAAAGAATCGTGATTGTTCAGTCAAGATCACAGAGCTAGTAAGTATGTACAGGCAGTTCAAACCCAGGTTTGTCTGATGTTCAGCTGCAGAATCAGATGTTTGCCCTAAGACTTGAAAAGATAAAAGCCAGCCCCCAAGTCTTTGACTCAGAGCAGGCCATGTTTCCCAGGAGGAGACTGCCAATCAGCTTGTGAAATGAAGACTGCATTTGAATGTGCATCCACTCACATACGACAGAGTCCTCTGCTGCACACTAAAGCCAGTCTGTGTCTCTTGTTCCCTGGACAGCTTGCATTTTTATTTTTAAAGAGGCCGGCGCAGTCTGCATTCCTGGGCTCTCTTTGCTTTGGTAAGCACATACTCTGGAATGTGATACCTCCCCAAAGCTGCAGCACCGCTTCCACCTGTCCTCACTACCCTCAGAGAGGTGTGGTTGGCCCCTGCTGGCTCAGGGTGGACCTCTCCCAGTCTGTCCCCAGGACTGAGGCCCAGGAGGGGAGGCAGCATAGTTGCTCTCTCTCTGAACTGCACACCGCTAAGCGGTATCCATTTGCAGAGCACCTGGATTCTCTAAGTTCTAAAGAGAAGGAAAGTCGATGTTGATGTCACGAGTACCTGCAGCCAGATTTCTGGTTGACCTGGACGCACTGCCATCCTGGATGGCGTCTAAAGTTAGACGCTTCTCCTTTTAAAAATGTTATCATTGTCCAACCTCCAGCATTATCATCTCCAAGAAGACGAGTTCATTTCTTCTGCTTCCAGCTTTCTGTATTCTCCTTGATCCCTCTAAAGACCCATATACATAACTGCCTAGGACGCCAGGGACTGCTCCCACGTCCGAAGCATGCATGCTGTCACTTTTTCCCTCTCTTGCACATATTTAGTCTTCACGCCACCCTCCCCCAACACCCCCGCCCAATCCCTCTGTCCCCGGCCTGCGAGGGAAAAGAGTAAATTCAACCTCATGACCCCTCCTTCCAAGCCAAGGTTGGAAGAGTTTGAGCCAACTGCGTAAATCTCCCTTGATTGTTGATACTGTGGAGAGAGTGGGGGAAGGGAGCTGGGGAGAAGTTAGATGCCCAAAAAAGGCATTGTTAAGTCAAAGGCAAGTCTGCACGCATGCGCGCCTGACCTTGTGTGTCAGCTTCTGTGCTGGGAACATCCAATTATGTAAGAGGGAATGCTCCTTATTTGGAGTTAGAATCAAAAGGAGGGGAGAGGGGTGGGGGAGCAGTCTAAGCCAAGGCGTGAATTCAGCTTATGCAGACCACTCATTCAGAAAGCAAGAGAAGCTGACAGTGTCTCTGAGTGCGTCAGACTCAGGTTTAGGGACTGAAACACTCAACACTGGCTGGGTGGGAGGGAGACAGAGAGAGGAGAGACAACTGTGCTCCATTGACGGGAGAAGGTGTGGGGTAGGAGCATCCAGCCACGGTCAGGGGTGAGATTATTCTGGAGTCCTGATGTAGAGCGAAGGAATGAGAAGAAGCTGGCCCAGATCCCCGCCTGGGTGCCCAGAGCAAAGCCATGATAAAAATACGAGCCAGGCTAGCAGGAGCGTATACGAGTGCCCCCTCCCGTGGCCCTGCCCTCCCCGTGGCCCCAGAGATGGCAGCAGACACATTCCTGGTGTCTGTGTCTGCGTCAGGGTTTCTTAAAGAGTGTGATTGAATGAGTGAGTGAGTAAGCGAATGAGCGTGTGTGTGTATTGAGGGCACGTGGGAACAGAGCAGTGTGGCAGAAGGGTGGGAAAAAAAGAAAGTTGTGTGACCTGTGAATGTAGGCGAGTAGAAAAGTAAACGAAGTCAGGAAGTAGGTAGAGAAGAAGACGAAAAAGAATATGTCAGGTTATGTTGTTGAGCATACTGTGGGTCCAGAAGGAAATTCAGTGGCAAGCTCCGAACCCTGCACCAGGCCGTGGAATTGTCTTCCGAGGGGAGAGGTCTCTAGGAGTCATCTCCCAGGGAAGGTCAGGAGAAGGCGTATGGGTGGCGTGCGCGCCCATTGGAGAGGGCCATGCTGGGAGAGGGCCATGCTGGCAGCGGGCAGTTACAAGGTGGATGACCAAGAATTCTCTTATCCATTCTCTCTGGTCACTCCACAACGAGTGGAATCTGTCCAGGGGCCTGTTTCTTGGTGGGCCTGTCTACATAGCAGATAGCTAAACGGTCTTCCTGATGTTGATTATGTCTTACGGGCAGCTCCAGGCCCACCACTGAAAGGGCATGAGCAGCTGCAACCAAAAAGGAACTGACATTGACTAAATACTACATCAGGTAAGCAGCTGTGGATTTTATATACTAAGGAGCAATTCAGTTCTCTGAGGTAGATGTGTATTTTTTAAGTGAGCAAAGTGCTATTTAGATAAATAACCTCCTTAGAATTATAATAAGAGCCACACCCAGGAATCCACCCAAGCCACCCTGGCCTTCAAGCCCATTCCCTTCCCACCACTGCCTGCGGCCTCCCCACTGAGCAAGCTTCCCCATGAGGCAGTGGCCACAGGATTGACCTCACCTGAAAGTGCCATGTCCTACTTCTAAGACACACACATATTTGATGGTAGCATATAAATTCATTTCCATCCGTGTTTTATTCTTAAAGACTCCTGGATCAGAAATTATGTAGTCTCCCTTTAGTATCTCTGTTCTACGTCCTATTCCCAATCAGAAAAAGGTTATCACAGTTCTGATTCCGTTTCTCAAGACACACAGATGATGGTTTTCTTCCTTTGCTCTATAAATTTCTCTTTCAGTTCTGCTCTGGTGCCTTGTGTTTTCTTACACCTAATCTCTTTCTATGCACAGCTTCTGTAGAAAAATGCGTACGTTTGCAAGAGCTACAAAATAATCTCAAACCAAGTCTAGTTTTCCTGTCTGATTACATCCTTGCCCACTCTAGTTCCAGCGCTGGCCTGGTTTTTAGGGGCTGAAGTCTGTGTTCTGTAGCACTGGCTTTGCTCAGGTTGTATCGTGCTTCCTTAGGGAGAGGAACACTACTTATCTGCCACCTTTTCCACTAGACCTTGAAAAAGGGGAGCTCAGACTTGGGAGACTGGATCAGGATGGGCTTCAGTGGTCTCCAGTTAAATGAGTGCCCTCCCTGCCATATTTCTTAGCCGTCTGTTATTCTACCCATCATAGGATCAAAGCACCCAGCCTTTCTGTTGTGTGCTGACAGTTTCTTCCTGAATCCGTCCTTATGGTTGTAACAGCTCAGTGTGCATTTGCACTTCCATGTGTGGGATATGCTTTTACATTCTCGTACACTCACAGGTGCAGAATTGGCAGCAGTTAAAACAAAACCAGAGCATTATGACACATTTAAGCATCAAAACCTTTTTTTGAAGTCAAATTATTGCCATCTCTTGCCTATCTGTAACTACAAAAGGAGCCCGAAACAGGTTTTAGGACAGGTTCAGACTGTAAGCATCTGGTGGGCAGGCACTGGGTCTTACTCACCATCCTGTTGTAGGCATTTAGCTGTGTACATGGAAAGTACTTTGTATTTTGTCAAATGAATGAACGCCACTTGCCCTTCTGGTTGAATTGGTCTCTCTTCTCATCACTAGTGAGAATCTTGGGAGTTCCCCAGCACTGCTGGAATGAGAAACAAGGATGTAAATGGAAACCCCCTTGCCTGCCTCCCCCACAGCTCTTTAGCTGGGCAGCTGCCCCCGATCCTCCAGAGTCATGGCTGGGCCTCGGGCTATCTCCCACCCCAGCGGCCTTATCTCCTGCAGAGGAACAAAGTGCCCTCTGCCATCATGGGCCTCCCGCCTAAGCTTAGACCTTCTGGAAGCTTCTCCTACTGCTTTGCCTTCTCACCCTCT
This sequence comes from Aepyceros melampus, assembly GCA_006408695.1. Classification (NCBI taxonomy): domain Eukaryota; kingdom Metazoa; phylum Chordata; class Mammalia; order Artiodactyla; family Bovidae; genus Aepyceros; species Aepyceros melampus. Next base: position 451,650 of record SJXQ01011840.1, on the reverse strand, counting down.
GTCCTTCATGTGTGAAACTAAGGATATGGGCTTTGAAGTCACACAGATCTGAATTCACATCTTCCCTTGAGGCTTGCTGTCTGTGACTCACCTTTGCTTCAGTTACTCTGAGTGGGAGTAACAGTGCCTTGCTTGTGAACTGATGAAGACTTTTGTTGCCTGCCTGCCATCCGGTGGCATCAGTAAATGTGAGTTGTCCGTCTCTACAAGCCCCACGTCCCGTGTCCTTGGGGACTCTTGTTCCCTAGGGTGGTCACACATCTGCTGTAGGATAGAGAATCTGTTTACATTGCGATGGTCTTTTGGTGAGGTCTTAGTAGTGAGCTCGCCTTGTGATCTCTTAGGAGCAAACACCCCGTGAGACACATGGCCTTTTCCAGGGTGTCTTCCTCCATTTTAGCTGTCTATGAACTCTGTCCTGTCCTCCTCACATTCCTACTTAACATCTCCCCAAGTCGTATCCAGTGTTTCAGAACCAGGCAACTACCTTTTAACCCAGGTACTCCCAACACTTTACTTTCTAGGAAACTAACTACTTAGTTCTTGTTATGGTGACCTCTTTATAAATAATTTTTGACAGTCTTTGTGAGATTTGATACTGTGTCAACTTGCTGACTGCTAGCTCTTCAGGCCTTTTCTCTAATAAGGTCCTTTCAGCCTAAGAAAATAAATAACCCATAAGAATCCATTAGAAATACTGAACAGTGTAAGGTCAAAGAACACAGTATAGACCATAAACACAGTTTATAAAAGTCATAAAGATTCTTGAGGGTAATTGCTAGGTAGGCTTTAGAGAGGAAAGTGTTTAATAAAGTTAGACCTTGCAAGACGAATCCTTTAGAATGGTTTAGGGTCAAGTGTTCCAGACACTGGAACATTTTTAAAGAGGGAAACGGACATTATTTCTACTTTTAACAGTTGCCTTTAAACATGTTTTGTGTATTTTCAGCCAGCCCCTTTCTGAGTGTGTGTGTGTGTGTGTGTGTGTGTGTGTGTGTACGCGCATGCAGAGAGTATGGAAAGCCTGCTGGACTCTACTGCTTGGGGCAGTTAGGTGTGAATTCTCCATCTGGACTCCAGGTGGCACCACAGGATAAACAATCCCTGTTTGCAAGTCTTGGAGGGAGCTGTAGTTGTAGTCCTTACCCTAGCGGGGGTAGTGATGCAGCATTTGCTGTCTTGACCCATGGTCAGGAGGTGGCTCGTGCACCCTCTCCTTTGTGCCCCTGACTCTGTCAGCCAGCTTCTTTCTTCCTTCACCCCTGCCCCTTCAGATGGTTCACTGTTCTGACACATCCCTGAGCCCGCCAGGAGAGTCAGTCTTACAGAAGGGGAAACCAAAGCATGAAATGCAGAGCTCACTCCTTAGCCTCTTCGTTTAGTTCCCTAGACCTGGTAGAGCTTTGTGAGAGGATCCAGAGAAGCCTTTCTCTGACACACGCGCACACACACACAAGCACTTTCACAAACACTTTCACTTTTGCTCCTTTGATCTCAGCAACTTTGTAAAGAAGGCAGGGCCAGAGTCAGTCCATTAAGAAGGAATTCAGAACTCAGTTCTTTCCGCTTCTCTGTGGCCCAGCCAGCCTCCAGCCTGCATTGGCTTTGCAGTGTTGCTGTCCCTGGTTGCAGCATACTGCGAGAAGCCTCGTGCCTCTTCTGGCCGCTGGGCTTTGTTTCCCAGAAGGGTGCGGATCAGTTTTATGTGTGGTATTGGGGTGAAAACTCTGATGGCCTCTTCCAGACAGGAGACTCTGGACTAGGAGAGATTCCAAGAAACATGGAGGGAGTAGCTGATTGTGCGGAACGTGTCCTGCTGTTGCTCTGACTGGGGCTGCACAAAAAACAGGCAGATATCAAAAATGTTTGGCTGATTTTTTCCAGCTTTGAGGCCTGTTAGCCCTGATCTCAGAGCTGGTTTATGGTGCATTGATGACAGCCTAGTGTGAGGCTGAGAACAGTTGTCCTGAAGACCTTCAGAGGGACATAGGTGTGTGTGATCACCTTTGAAACTGGAATCCTGAGTGTCCTGATGCTTGGTCTAGAACAGATTTCTAAAGATCTCCATATGTGATCAAACTGTTTATCCCATGAGTGCAGAGCCCCCAAGCGACTCCTTGTTCCATATTTTTTAGAAAGGTAGCCAGACCTTTGCTGTTGGCCATTTTTTACGCAAGTATCCTGCTACTTTATTCTCGCTAGCTTCAAGTGATGGGTTGGATTCAGCTCAATGCTGTTCCATCCATCGGGAGCACTTCCCAAAATACACACATGACTCACAGTCCTTAAAGCCCTTTTGCTTCTGTTTGACTTTCAGCCTCTTCTATCCTCTGGGCCTATTTGCCAGGAAAACTGACAAAAACCAAGACTGCTGGCAGCTGTCTGTTCTTTCTAGTATTTATGGAACATGGCTGACACCCTTCTTTGCCCTCCACCTCTCTTTTCTTCCAGTGAGTGCAAAACCAGGTGTGATTGTGTGGGTTCTTCAGGATGAGTTCTGAGTTCTAGCACAGCTGACTTATTACCCAGTATTCTTCATTTAATATCCACCCTACAGCTGCCGTATTGGCACACAGCTTAATTTTAACATTAGCCTGACTAGAAAGTTCTTAGGAAGATAAACTGCCAAATGTTTATGTAGATGCATATAAAATGCCAAATACAAAGGATTTCTAAATTGTCTACCTTTATTATTGTCCTCCATCAGCACAAATAACTAAGAGCTCAATATTGTTTTGCTGCTTTGAGTACTGGGACATTTGCCTTCTGCACAGCTTAGTGTGAGCTGTGTGCCTTGCATTAAGGCCAGTGTTTGTCCCACTTACAGCAGTGATTCACTTAGTAACTAGAACGTATTGATCACCTACTGTGTGCCAGACGCTGAGTTAAATGATCAAAATTTAAAAGACCCCAGGTTCCTACCCTGGGAAGTTTAGTATCCAGTCAGAGATGCAATCTTATAAATAAGGACTTATAGTATAAAGTTATGACTTTAAAACAGCTCTGTTTATGATTAAGAGAAGGGACTAAGTAAATTATGAGAAATCCAGGGAGGGTTTATAGAGGAGATGACCTCTGAGATAGGATTTAAAGGATAAAGGGAAATTGAGAGCTCGCGTTGGAGAACAGTGAGTTGAAGGCAGAGCAGTGAAGCAAGACGGTGTATGTGTGGTACTCAGAGAAGTCTGGGACTGTTGGGATGTACGATGTGTAGCCAGCATGGCCAGAGATTCCACTGCAGAGCTCAGTAGGCACTGACCTATACAGAGCCCTGTCGCTATTCAGAGAGCATAGGATTCACCTCTGTTCATTAGCAAAACATGTACAGAATTAAACAGATGATGGCATGATCAACTTAGTAACTTAGAAAAATCATTTACATAGTGCTGTCAAGGATTAATTGAAGGAAGCAATGTTCAAACCGGGGAGACAAATTGGGAAAGGGGTGATGAGGACCTAAGCAAAGATTGATGCTGCAGAGATCATAAAGGGTGATGAATTCATGGGGTCCTGAGTACTGAGGAGGTTGGCTCGACCGGTTTTAGTAACCGTTTCAGTAATTAGGTGATGTTGCAGGGGGCACGTGGGCCGGGGTTGGAGAAGAGGCAAAATCAAGAATGACTCTGGTTCTCCCTTGTGGATTGGAAGCAATGCTAGCAGATGGCATAGTAGCCTTCCGAATAATATATCTGACTTGTGATGCTGAAAGTCCTTGTTGCTTATTAAGTCAATGGATTATTACCTGCTTTTGTGTGATGCTAGATGATGGCACATGAGGAAGCATGGGCTGTATCTCTAATAAGTTTCAGATTTCCAATGGAAAACTTAAGGACCTCAAGGCCAAGATTTCTATCCTTCCACCAGTAAGCTCTGTCTTTGGAAAAAAGAGGAAGGTGTGGATTGAACAGTTAACTGTGTAGCTGGAACAGGGGGAAAGTTTGTAAACTTGCTTACTCTGGCACATGATGCCCACATGGTGGACTCCTAACTGCAACTGCAGTGAGAATGTCATTCGAGGACCACAGGAAGGCTTACTTGGCAGGACACCCATCGACTCAGTGAAGAAGAAGCTGCAAGGAAAACTGAATAGAATGGGAAATAGCTCACAGAAAGGAAAGTAGATGGAAATGAACTAGAATTCACAGAAGAACATAACAGAGAATCCATCTTATATGCCACAATAACAAAAGGACTTAAAGTTTGTCATGGAGCATTTTGGAATAAGGTTGATTCATTTAGTACATATTTGATGCCTTATTATGTGAATTGTACTAGTCCAGTAAATGCTAAGACACCAAAATGAACTGAGATCCCTGCCATCAAAACTTCACAATCTTGTTCTTTTGAAACTTTAAAGAAGCTCAACCGATATAAATGGAACAAACAGATTAAACACATGACTCCAACAAGGAAGGAGAAAAATCAGCATCAGATGAAACCAGAGTAGTTAACTGGGATCAGATTATAGATGATGAACGTATATGAAAAAAACAGAGAAAAGGGACACGCACTGAGTAATGCAAACAGTAGAAATTAGAACTGGTAAGAACGGTGTCCAATAAACTTGAACATCAGAAGGAGCTGACATTGTGGATAAATGTTAGGGGAAAGCCTTTTTTTTAAAAAAAGTTTAAAACAGGAACAACAGAGTTAAATTGTTTGGAACGATCTTGTAGTATTAACGGCTATCTTGAGAAATCATTTGTTTATTCATTTATTCAACAGCAAATTGGTGTACTCTTTGCCTGGGATAAATTTCTTATTTTTTTTTTACGTAAAGGAAAGGGTCTAAGAAGAAATGAGCAAGCATGATTAAACTAGAATTGAAGACCAAAATAGGAATGGAAATAACAAGAGAGCATTCATCTGCTTTAAAACTCAGGAACCTGACCAGGTGAATTCTGTTCCATGGAACTGAAAGAATTTGCTTTTATCATTGAAGATGTAAGATCATGAAGAAAATTTCTATATAGAGATGTGTTGCTCAAAGATGGACAAGTGAGTAGCCTTTTAAACAATGGATACAGGCTCCTGACCCTGACTTTTACCTCTGGAAACTTCTTAAGTGGATTATTAAATAGATGTCTTGTGAGCTCTCAGGAAGAGAAACATGGGCCCCAGAACCCAGTGTGCATTCAGTGGGAATGCTAACCTTGTTAGCAAGGTTTTTTTTTCTCTTAGCAGGATTGGTAGGCCATTAAATGACAGAAATGCATAGGTTGTTGTATTGTCTGCAGATTTCAACAGGATTGTGCCATATTTCCCTAATATCTATATGGACGTACACAGTCTGGACTGTGGGACTTTTAAGTGGTCCATGGCTATCTGAGGATCTTTAGCCCAGGTAGCTAATAACTTGATAGCCTAGAGGGCACTTTCTAGTGAAAGCATAGAACTTATCCTGTTTGTCAGTGAATTTGCAAGTAACTCTGATCTTAGAGATATAATTAATACTCTGGGTGACAGAAGTCAAGATTCAGAAGACTTTAGAAGAGTTAGTTCAGTTCAGTCACTCAGTCATGTCTGACTCTTTGCAACCCCATGGACTGCAGCACGCCAGACTTTCCTGTCCATCACCAACACCCAGAGCTCGCTCAAACATGGCCATCAAGTCAGTGATGCCATCCAACCATCTCATCCTCTGTCATCACCTTCTCCTCCTGCCTTCAGTCTTACCTGGCATCAGGGCTTTTCCAATGAGTCAGTTCTTCGCATCAGATGGCCAGAGTGTTGGAGTTTCAGCTTCACCATCAGTCCTTCAAGACGGATTTCCTTTAGAATTGACTGGTTTGATCTCCTTGCGGAAGAGTTAGAATGGTAGTCTAAAGCAAACAAGATGGGATTTAACAGAAATAAATATAAAGCAGAATTTAGATTCTTTTTTTTTTAAATTACACAAGTATAGTACTAAAGGACAAGCCTAGACGTAACAGGAGTCTGTGATTTCTGGTTAAAGCACATACGTGGACTCGGGGTTCTGGTTGGCTGCATACCCAGTGATGAGTCAGTGCTTCAGTGTGTGTGCCTCAAAGCCAGTACATCCTTGTAGTGAAACAAGGATGGTATCTGGCTTGAGGAAGGCGCCATTCTCTGCATTCTTTGCTGGTCAGGGCACATTATGAGGTTGTGTCTGGTTCTGGGCACTCTGTTCATTTTAAGAGAGGACAGCAGTGAAAACCCTAACCCTACTCGCCCTTCCCCCACTGCCATCAGCACTGCTCAGGCGTGTCTGACTCTTGGCAGCCCCATAGACTGTAGCCCACCAGGCTCCTCTCTCCATGGAATTTTCCAGGCAAGGATACTGGAGTAGGTTGCCATGCCCTTCTCCAGGGGATCTTCCTGACCCAGGGAACAAACCTGCATCTCTTGTGTCTCCTGCATTGGCAGGTGGATTCTTCACGACTGTGCCACCTGAGAAGCTATGCCTGACCCCCCACCCCCACCCCCTCAATGAAGCCATACTTATCCAGGGCCTTCCTCTCTCAGCCATGGAGGCAGTCTTAGAAAAGACGTGAGGGGAATTTGATTGATTGGCTTAGATGTGGTCCCTTAAAGCTTTCTCCCCTTCCTCTTGAGATTTGATTCTGCTCTTTTGATGGAAAATGACCTTCTGCTAACCTTGAAGTGCCATCTTAAGCCCTAGTATTAAACTGTCTCATTGTTAGCCACCGCCTCACTTCTCTGTGTGTAGCTGTTTCAGACCAGGTTCCTTGAAGGTGGACTGGACATGGGCTCCCAGGGCGATGGGTGCCCTGGCCTCTGCACCCTCTGCTCTTCCGTGCCTGGCACCGGAGGCTCTTAGATGTCTCAGTGTCCGTGTGCTGCTGTGTGTTTCTCCTTTTATTGCCTGTTCTGGGCCCCCTAGAATGTCTTTTCTGTGCTCTGAGTCCCTCAGAGATCTGACAGGACAGTTGTGGTCTGGCTTTTTTTCTTCTTCTTTGAGGAGAAGCTAGAAGGTAGAAGAAGATATCTAAATCAAATATCAGAACTGGAATAGTAGTAGAAAATAAAACCAGTGCTATTTGAGGCTCTTCTCCTCCATATTTATTTTAGCGTATTTACCTCATGCATCTTGTGTTACATCAACAATAACATTTGTATTTAGTAAATGATTTCTTATAAATAATTTGTAGATAGTAAATAGTCCAAGGGATGTGTGTGTGTGTATCTCCACCTTGAAACTGGAGCTCTTAGCTTAACAGTGGTGGCAGCAGATTCCAGAACCTGATGCTGGAGGAGCTATTATGGCACACTGGACTGCAGACACAGATTCCATTCCTTGTGCTTCAAGACACAGATTTCTCTTTAACCTCCCCACCCCTAGGTTAAGAACAGAAGGATGACGTGTGGAATGGAGATATGCAGGGAGCTAACGAGGCTTTCCAGGTGGCTCAGTAAGGAATCCACCTGCCAACGTTGGAGATGTGGGTTTGATCCCTGGGTCGAGAAGATCCCCTGGAGAAGGAATGGCAACCCACTCCAGTATTCTTTCCTGGAGGATTCCATAGACAAAGGAACCTGACAGGCTATACAGTCCATGGGGTTGCAAAGAGTTGAACATGACTTAGTGACTAACCAACAACAAGGGAGCTAAGGATTGGAGTCAGGGTGTCAGTCGCTTAACACTCACCCCAGAGCCTCATCTGCTTTCTTCCTCTGCCTCAGCCCAGGTTCAGGACTGAGGGAGTTCACAGTGTTAGATGAAGAAGGGTGGTGTGCGTGGAGCTTCACTTGGAGTAGAAGGAAGGGGAAATGGGTTGAAGGAGGGGAGTGGTGGTTGGATGAAGAAATCCCTGTGCTCTTCCTTGTTTACCAAGTACTGTTTCTGTGCAGCGTGTTGGGCAGACCATACAGATCCCTGGAGGGGCATCGTGTGTAGTGATGAAGCCTGCTTTCGAGGGGAGTCTCTGGCGCACATGTGGTTTGTACTTTCTGCGGGTGGGGCAGCAGCGGTGGTCCAGATTCTCTGGATTTGGACTTGGTCGCTTTCCCCTCCAGACAGGGATGCTGCCGAGAGGCCACACCTCCAACATTCTGTGAACTAAAGGTTGCCGCCTGTGTCTTCTCCACAGGCTGCCTTCTACCCCAGCTGGGAAACAAAGCAGGCTCATCCCAGTGCCCAGGAGGCAGCCCCTTGTTTCCTTCGAAGAGGAACAGGGGTGGGAAGAGGACCCTGAAAAGGGACGGAAGCGTCCGTGTGGTGGGCGCATCTTGTCTGCTGCCCATGGGGCCTGGGGCAGAGCAGGAGCACTGAACATCGCAACGCCCCCTTCTACAGTGGACGCCTCTCTTTAGACGCGAAGTCGGTTTCATTTCATCTGGTTTACACAAGTCCTGCCTCTCCCATTCCCAGGACTGCCTCTTCTAGGCCTTTCTGTTTATTGGTCCTGTCCCTCAGGGCTTAGGGCGCTTACCGGCGCCTTTGTTTTGTTCAGCAGCTGATGTTTTGCTTGGTGACCTCAAACGTCTTTGTCAATTAGTCCTGCTAAGCTCTGACAATTTTATTTGACTCACTGACTCATCCTCCTCATTGGGGGCTTATTCTTGCTTTTTCATACTGTGATTCTTCTTCCCAACATCCGCATTGAGAATATGATGGGTTAGTCCAGCAGGTTTGCATAATTTGTATCTTGCCACATGTTAACATTTGTTCTGCATCCAGCATGTGTTCACGAGATGCTTGATCACCATGGGAGGGAGCAGAGGGCACCTCCTTGCCCAAATGCAATTCGAGGTCCTGTTCCCATTGAATGATGAATGGCCATTAAAGTAAAGCAGGCCCACAAGCGGGGTGGGCGCCCAGGGCTGCTGTTGTCATGCTCAGACAAGGAAAGGTTGAGTGGATGCTGAGGTCTCTCCAAAGAGCCGCAGGTGCTACTGGCTCCAGAGGACAAACTGAAGGTCAAACAGAAGGGTAAGCCAGCCTATTGTTTGGATCTGTGAACGAGAGGCTGAGCTAGAGCTAATGCTGGCTGAAAGGGAAAGTGTTAGTTGCTCAGTTGTGTCCAATTCTTTGTGACCCCACAGACTGTAGCCTGCCAGGCTCCTGTGTCCATGGGATTCTCTAGGCAAGAATACTGGAGTGAGTGGCCATTCCCTTCTCCAGGGGATCTTCCTGACCCAGGGATTGAACCCTGTGTTTTCTGCACTGGCAGGCAGATTCTTTACCACTAAACCACCTGGGAAGCCCAAATGGTGATGGCTATTTCAGGCAAGCTTTGTGCCGCTCTTGATCTCCATCGATGTCTGCCGTTGTTGCCCTGCCGTTACCTTTCAGACTTCCTATTCTTAGAATCATCTGTGAGCCCTGGGCCTGGGGGAGTGCAGCCCCCAAAGCTGGAATGCCTAGCGTGAGCGGAATGCAGACTGTCTGGCAGAGTGGAGGTTAAATAAAGTTTGCCTTGGCAGCCCCCTCCACTCTTGGATGGACAACAGCCAGCTCAGGTCTGGAGTGATGGCATGGGCTGTGTGGTGCGGCACCAAATAAAGTCTTCTTTGCGTGAGTGACATTGCCAGCAGTCCATTCATCCCCATCACGGCCATGCCATTCTCAACACGGGCCCCACAAAGGAGGCCTCTGCAGTGTCGAACCTCAACAAGTGACCACACCGCTCTGGAAACCTGCGGAGACAGGGAAAGAGCTTCGGTGGAAATGCCTCGCAGGCCCTGCAGATTGCAGTACCTGTCCTGTCAGTTGTTGACTCATTTGTGAAAGCAGGACAGAGGGGTACATTTTCACTGTAATAAGAGCAGTTGCCAGTCAGTCAACTGACATTCACTGTGGGGAGAGTTTGTGGTGGGGAACTCTTTCAGTGCTTATAAGGTAGTTGGGAAAGGTGAGCCATAAATATATGAGGCAATAATTAATATTCCAGACTGGAATACCAGTGCCTAGTCTGTGTTGTAGAAGGGGCACCGCAGGAGGCCTAAGGAGCAAGCATTTCTGGGTGGCATGCTCAGGAAGGAATTTGTGGAGGATGTGGGGTTTGAACAGGTTTTGCCAGAAGGACAGAGTTCTGCTGCTGGCAAGGAGAAGGCCTGGACTGTCGGGAGCAACGGGTGATGTCAGGAGTCTTCAAGACAGGTTGTGGGGGCGTGAATGGGTGGCCGTGGAGAGGGGTTTGTATAAAGTCCCTGGACCCTGCACTGTGTACACGGCACTGAGAAGTCCCGGAGCTTCTCACTGGAGGACGGTTGGAAAGGTGCAACCTCCCCAGAGCCAGCAGCCTGCAAATGCTCTTTTCTCAGCCCCTGACACATGGGTGCTCGCACTCAGTGAATGACTGTAATCCTATCGTCGCTCGTCTTCAGGTTCTGGGAGCCCATGCTGTCGATGACTAGCTTGGTCTCACCTGTGGGAGCTGGTGCTGCCTTGGCGTTCTGTCCTCGTTGCCTGGAGGACTCAGCCTGGCTCTGGGTCCTCTACATTGCCCTGACCCTTCTCTCTTCCCCTGCAGGTGGCTGGAGGTGCAGGTGGCTCATCTGACGTGTCCACAGCGCTGGGTGCAATACCTCCGGCTCCTCCAAGAGTCCATCTGGCCAGGCGGGGCTTTGCCCAAGTGTCCTCGGCCTGTGAGGACCCCGGAGCAGAAGGCAGCAGCTGAGAAACAGGCTCTGCAGAGCCTGATGGGGGTCCTGCCAGGTGACTACAGAGAGACTGATGGTGCCGTAGCCTTCCTCCCCACCCCGCTTTCCTGCCATTACCCCACACCCTTCCCCTGTTTTCAAAGGGGCTTATCTGCGGCAGGACTCAGAAAATGCGTTGACCTGCCATTTCTGAGGCCAACAGGAAAGTGATGGGACTTCTGGGGAGGCTGAGGGAACGGGAAGCATCCTCGGGGCAGGTGATGACTTCCAACCCTGTGGACCAGGGCTGCATGACATGCCTGCAGAAGCCCAGCTTGGGGACCAGCGGCCGACGAGTAAAGTGCACAGTCCTCAGCTACATAGACACAAACTCCGAAGAGGGCTTTTTCCTTACCTTTATATGGTTTTTTTTGGAGGACAGGGAAGGCAGTTTGCTGCCTGTGGTTGTGCTGGGGGGAGGAGGGTACAGTGGTGGACTGTTACCCAGACTGTGTTATTTACTCTTGTTAACCTCCGTTCTTCAGCCTACACCATTGTATCAGAAGCAGCGACAGGTTACAGAATTGTCTCCTGGGGCCCATTCTTATTTAGATATCTAACTTAAGAACCATTTTTGTTGGCTTTTCCCTGTCTCCTGAGGATATAGTTTGTCTGTGTGGTTCAGAGATGTGCCAGAAGTACCCAGTGTGAATAAAGACAGTAGACATCCTGAGGAGACAGTCCCCACAGAGGCTAAGGCTTTGCAGTGAACTAAAACCATGTCCGCCTTTCCTCTTCAGATGTCATCGTAGAAATCCTTGGGGAGAACAAATGCCGGCTGAGCTGGAGTCTGGTCTTGGAGTCGCTGCAGCAGCCCCTCATCAACAGGTGGGCACGGTGGAAGCCGTCTCTGGTCTCAGAGGGTCCCGGGTTTCTGGGTAAATGGCTGCACTGAGAAGACTGGGATCACAGAGTCTCCCTGCCCTGGGCCCCGGCTGCAGGTGCAACGACTGTTTCCCTGGCTTCAGAGCAGGGGTCAGTTGGTCGGGAGCTGGTGGGACCCGCCACTGTTTGCATTGGGAAGAACTCTATGCAGGCCCCTGTGGGAGCTCCTGAGAAGGCCCTGGCAGTTCTCAGCACAGAGAGGTCATGGTCCCCTGACCGATGCCCGGGGATGGAGAATTCCACTGGTATTGAGAGCTCATTCCCTCCCCTCTCAGCCCTGCCCTGAGCACGTTGTGTCCATGAACTCTCCTCCTTACGTCCTGTCTCTGCCTCATCATAGGTGACCTGAAGGTTCCTAGTAAGTTGTTACTACAAGGATTCCCCTCGCTCAGAGTTCTTCAGAGTAGTGCCAACATGCTAGATGTAAAGAAATAGGGAATTTCCTTAAATCCAGTCTCAAGCACCATTTCCACCTTTGTTGCAATCCTAGCCTTCCTTAATTCAGCAGACTTTTATTTCACAGCCAAGATGTTGCAGTCCACTGAGGATATCAGCAGCGGGCAATGGGGAGGTGAGATAAATGTCATCCACAGGATCTGGTGTCCTGAGACCCAGCCAGACCTTCCCCCAAGTTGTCCTGTTTGTTTGTTTCAGGCATTTGATTTACTGCCTCTGGGACATCATCCTGGAATTGTTGGAGCTCAGTGCCTCTGCCGAGGAGTCTGCCGTAACCAGCTCCACCACAGACACCCCAGGAAGACGGGCATCGCCCCTTAGCCAGAGGCCGCTGTCCCGTTTCTTCGAGGGTTAGGAAGGGCGGATCACTCTGCCAGCCAGAGACCAAGCAGGAGGCCACGCCCCCTGGAGCGGGGCTACCCTCAGAAGGCCTGGGGTCCCAGCAGCAACGTGCCCTCCCCTCCCCTCCCCTCCCCGCCACACACACACTCTGGGTCTGCAGCAGGCAGTGGGCTTAAATGCACCATTGCACGCACATCCATTTCCATGCCTCCTTGTGGTGTGTGGACTGTTGCTGGTGGGTGGATCCTGGTTCCTCTGGAAAAGGGAGCCATGGGGGAGAGGAATGAGCCCCGGCTCTTGCTCTCCTCCCTGACACTGTTTGCCGGTAGCCTGGCCTGTGCACACGTGCACCTGACTCCACCCCCCGACCCTCCCCACTCCCATCCCCATGCAGGCTCCAGGGAGACTGGGAAAAGCACCACAGCTGGATTTTCTTGGAGGAGAAGACAGTTCTGAGTTCTCTCTTCCCACCAGGAAACACAATCCAACCAGGAGTACTCTTGAAAGCCAGAGCGCTGGTCTCTCGAGTATCCCACAGCCCATGGAGGGAGCCACTTCTCAGGGGTCTCCACGCTCACCGGTGTTGCCCAGCACCCCGGCCTGCAGAGGACGTGACTTCGGCTACTGCCCTAGGAAGCTGCTTCCCTGAAGGGCAGACTGCCGAAGCTCCGGGGGGCCCACCCCATCCCTCCACCCTTTGCTGAGAGAGGGCTGCACTGCAGACTGTACCAGCCCCTCCCTAAGAGCAAGTGCATGCTGGCCTCTGTGGCCTTCCCTGTCTTCCTTCACCCACCCAGCACAGCAGCTCACTTCCGCCGTGATGAGTGAAGAACTGGACCTGCACTAGCCTGGAACATTCCTGCTTCTGTCACCCTCCCCAACCCTGCCCGTTCATTCCCAGCTTCCACTCTCCTTTGCTCATGGCACCCGACAGCAGGTGTTAGGTCCTGGGCAGAGTAAAAACGTGTGTCAACGTGGTCTCTGGCTCTATGGGTTAGGATGCTTTAGGCTGAAATTACTAAGAACATTTATTTTTTTCCATCAAACCAGTCCCTGAGTAGGTGCGGCCCCGGGTTGGCAGATGCAGCATCTCGGACCTCATCGAGGGCCCAGATTCTTCCCATCTTTTTGTTTTGCTTTGTAAACACATTAGCTCATCTTCAGACCACATCTTCACAGTTGCTGCAGTTCAGGGCATCACATCCATGTATGACAATATCCTTGAAAGAATGGGGGCGTCTTCCCCATGTTTTCTTTTAAAAAATGAGGAAACAGTTTCCCAGACACCCTTCAAGAGTCCTCAGGACTCTGGCCAAAACCACCCACCCTGAGCTAATCCATGATGTTGAGGATGCTTGAACACGATTGGCTCCTAGTAGTATTTCCACCTGGGAGGTCACTCGCCCGGAAGGTTAGATACCTGAGGAAATAGATGTTAGCAAGGAAGCAGAGGTCGGGTGTTGACGAACGGTGTCTGTTGCAGGGGTCATTCTGCCAAAACACCACCAAAGCCCCATTGTGCTCAACTAAGAGTACATTTGCCAAACGTGCCACCGACACTCTTCACATGCGTCACCTTCCCTCACTCACATGTCAGCCCCAGGAGGTGGTTCTGCTCTGTCCCCGCTTCATGGGCACACGAGGCACGGAGGTGGGGATGGCCAAAGGCTCTTGAGGAAATGGCGGAGCCCACATGCAGAACCACTGTTCCAGAGGGTGAGTTCTCACCTGTGAGGAGCCTGTGGTCTGGCAGACTCCTGGTCAGGGCCATGTGGCCATGCAGTGGTCTCTGCTGCAGCCACTCAGCTCTCCCACGGGGGCCTGGGCAGCGACAGCGCGTGCTCCTGTGATGGGCTCCGAGCTCCGAGTGCCCCAGAGCTCTGCTCACATGCCACGGCAGCTGCTGGGTTTAGCCCGGGAGTAGGCCACAGACCCCATCCTAGTGAGTCAGAGCAGTGCTTGCTGAAGTCAAGTGTGCGTGAGAATTACCTAGAGGCCTGGGGAGCTGCGTGTTCACAAGCTCCCGGGGGTAGCCAGCAAGAATACAGGCCTTTAGCCGCACCTGGAGTGTCGGGTTAGAACCCAGACAGCTCTACTTGGGTGCTGTTAATGCACCACTGAATATTAAAGTCACTTAATTGAGATTGTAATTCTATCTGAACTCTTAAAGGATTAATAAGAGTTAGTCTGTGAAAGCATGGGGAGTTCAGATGCAACAGTGAACCATGGGTGAAGACATGGAGAGTAGCCCCCCGGAAAGACCTCCTGTGTGACCCGCTTCCCTGAGGTGCCCGGAGTGGTTGGGCTTAGAGGACAGGAGAAGGCGGTCATGGGGCAGAGCTCAGCTGCTTGGGAAGAAGAGCTCTGGGGACCTGTTCTCACGTATATGTAGTATATGTAGCACTGCTGAACTGTACACTGAACGATGGTTACAATGCTGAATTTATGTGTATTTTCCTGCAGTGGAGAAATTTTAAAAATAAGCTGTGTGGCACTGGGCAAGCCCAGCGTGTGGGGAGGGTGAGGCTGGAGACTCCTGGGCTGGTAGAGGGCACAGTGTGCCTGGAACCTGGGGTCATTCCAGCTGCGTGGTGGGGGTCATGAAAATCCAGGGAGCATTCATCAGCAGTCCTGGGCCTTGATCATGCACACGATCAGCCCTGCTTGGTCCTGCCCCTGGAGACTTGACTCCTGCCTGCATCATTCTGACCCCTTGAGTGCTCCTAGCCCATCCCCGCTGCTGCTGCTGACATACACGGTGGCTTCAGGGTCTGTGGGGTGTAGTGAACTTCAGGTGATTAAAACCCCAATTGAATCCTTGCTCTGCCTCTTGGCAGAGGACGCAGATACGTTGGGAAGCTCACCTTCATGGAGACTCAGATTTCTCTAAGAAAAGGGGACAGAAAGGTTACCGCCCTTTTGAGCACAGAAAGAGCTCGGGTGTAACAGCAGGCCCTGTGAAGCACGCGGCCCTGCTGTGCCGTTTCGGCGGCGTGGCTTCCCCGCTCCCCTGTGCCGGGGGAGCACAGAGATGCCAGACTTGGGGAGTCCCCTTGGAACCTGCTGCTTCTCCTCATCCTGTGCTCAAGAGCAGAATGTGTTTCCTTAAGATGAGGGAGGAAGGTGAGCCAGCCCTGCTAGATACAGATGACAACGGGAACCTGGGAGGAAGGGAAACCACGGCGCTGTGGGCATGGGAGCCCCACGGGGCAGGCTCTGCCATAACTTAGCACCTCTGTTTCTGCCAGGAGAGCCAGAAATCACAGGGCAATGCCCGCTGACACTGCTTTTGTGGACCAGAGAATGAAACCACTGCAGGGTGAATTCCAGACAGCAAACCTGCCTCACTCCTCTGTGGTGTAAAGGGTGAGGGTATGCTTCATAGAAAACTCTCTCTCAGGAGACAGCCAGTGAGGGGAGGCACTCCAAACATTACGTCTAGACCCTCAGACTTGCCTGATACCAAAGCCGGCAGCGTCTGGTTTAAAGGTGGGGGCAG
Organism: Aepyceros melampus; assembly: GCA_006408695.1. Taxonomy (NCBI): domain Eukaryota; kingdom Metazoa; phylum Chordata; class Mammalia; order Artiodactyla; family Bovidae; genus Aepyceros; species Aepyceros melampus. The sequence continues at coordinate 435,842 of SJXQ01011840.1, read as the reverse complement.
AAAAACCCAGAAAAATGTGTCCAGTTCAGTTAAGTCGCTCAGTCCTGTCCGACTCTGCGACCCCATGAATCGCAGCACACCAGGCCTCCCTGTCCATCACAACTCCCAGAGTTCACTCAGATTCACGTTCATCGAGTCAGTGATGCCATCCAGCCATCTCATCCTCTGTTGTCCCCTTCTCCTCCTGCCCCCAATCCCTCCCAGCATCAGAGTCTTTTCCAATGAGTCAACTCTTCACATGAGGTGGCCAAAGTACTGGAGTTTCAGCTTTAGCATCATTCTTTCCAAAGAAATCCCAGGGTTGATCTCCTTGCAGTCCAAGGGACTCTCAAGAGTCTTCTCCAACACCATAGTTCAAAAGCATCAATTCTTCAGTGCTCCGCCTTCTTCACGGTCCAACTCTCACATCCTTACATGACCACAGGAAAAACCATAGCCTTGACTAGACGGACTTTAGTCGGCAAACTAATGTCTCTGCTTTTGAATATGCTATCTAGTTTGGTCATAACTTTTCTTCCAAGGAGTAAGCGTCTTTTAATTTCATGGCTGCAGTCACCATCTGCAGTGATTTTGGAGCCCAAAAAAATAAAGTCTGACACTGTTTCCACTGTTACAGCCAGAAGCAACTGTGGATTGTCACACCTTTTTCCTGCTGTGAGCAGCAACAAGGTTGGAGGCAGGGCAAGCTCAATGCGGTGGAGGAGGTGTGGGCACCAACAGTCACCTGGACAGACGCTCTGCGCTTGTCTCAGTCTCGCTGAGCCCTCCTGCCACGTCCCTCTCACTTCTCACCTGTCTCTGGTCTGAAAGTACTTTTGAACTCAGCTTTTTTGGAAATGAAAACAAACATGATAGGATACAGAGAACTACTCCTGGCTCCGATGTCTTCATCAACACGACAAAATTTGATTTCTCCGCACATCTTGAGCCTTCAAACCTTACCTACAAGCGCTTCTGTATGAGTCACTTTCCAGGATGTAGAGGGTCGGGAGGGGGAAAATGAAAGAAAACAATAGAATTAAGACTCAAACTTAGAAAAGCGTAAGTGACTTTGTCTACTTATTCTAATCCCAAACAGGACTCTCTCTCACTGATCAGTGTTTAGGAGATGCAGACTGATTTAACATGGAAGTGTTATAAGGATTAAGAAGGTAAATCTGCAGCTTTTACATAAGCAGTCCACACTTTGACATTTTTTAAATTGAAGTATAGTTGGTTAATAGTATTACTAGTTTCAGCTGTACAGCAAAATGATCTGGTTATATGAATACATCCATTTTTAAGGTTTTGATTCTTTTCATTATAGTTTATCACAAGATAATACAGTTCCCTGTGCTATACAGTAAGGGATTCTCTGGTAGCTCAGATGGTGAAGAATCTGCCTACAATTCAGGAGACCAGGTTCGATCCCTGAGTTGGGAAGATACTCTGGAGGAGGAAATGGCAACCCAGCCCAGTATTTTTACCCGAACAATTCCATGGACAGAAGAGCCTGGTGGGCCACAATCCTCCTTGTTGTTTATTTTTTATATGGCCATGTGCATACTTTTGACTTTTCCTTTCTACCCTGTGTGTTCCATGTTACTGTTGCACTATATTATTATGAGCAAGAGAGAGTGGCAATCCAAGTAGGCCGGATACTTGGATTAATCCATGAGGTTGAAGACCAAGATAGACAAACACAAAAGTCTGAGATTGCAGATAAAGGCACTCACACGAACACAGAAGCTGTGATTTCTCTGTGCCTGGTAGCATTGCGTGGTGATACATCAGCCAGGGGCATCAGACCTTTTGCCTATGCCCTTTGATAAAGCACCATTCTGCCACTCGTTGCTATCAAAAAGATGAGCCTTGATTTAGCAACATGTCTGCATTTCATCTCGTATCTTGCCATTAGGGAGGACAGACCTTATTAAGAAAAAAAGCAATCCTTTCTTTGGAGTTTTTGTCCTTTACGAAGACATGGAGTCCCAAGTCAACCCAGGGATGGCAAGCCAGGTTCTTTTGAGAACAGTGGGGGTCCCTTTCATCAGGGCTCAGGGTGTCTCTGGGAGAACTGTGTGGATGGGGTGGGTGGTAGGGCCTTTACTCGGGGACAGAATGTGTTGGAGCTGATCTCTCAGAAGCCTAGGGGCCTGTGCTCTCTCTTGCCTACTTCTGTCCTCTGTCACATGCTCTTTGCTCCGGTGTGTTCCCTTCCTTACTCCAGCTCTGCACAGGTGGGCACCTTCCATCGTGAGAGCTGATTTACATGCCACCTCCTCCTTGAAGCTTTATCTGATTGGGTAACTCAGAGTTATCTACACTGTCTCTCAGATCAATGTGCATAGATGTGGGGTCTTCAGTGACAGGTTACATTTCTTTGAGGGCAAGGAGCGTCATTCTTTCTCTGCTCCTGTTACACGCTGCTGCCTCCTCAACCCTCCTGTCTGCCTGGTGCACAATAGTCACTGATGCTCATTCAATTAAGGACATTGTACTCATCAGCTTTTAGGAGGCAGAATATGTGAATTTGTTGAATGAAAGAAGAATTTACTGGGGACAAAATAGGAATGAGGGGGAAGCAAATTTTCACTTTTAGGACCTTACATCTTTATTCTAAAGCAAGTATCACATGAAAGAAGTTCATTTTCCTATTTCCTGTGCCAAAACCCACACAGTTTTATAACAGTATTGTTTGTGGTCTTAGTGTGTAGGCCATCATAAGGTTCTAAAGCTATATGCTTCAAGAAAATTGGTCCTGATTTGAAAATGGTTTTTAAAATTAGCCAGCCACAGAAACACCCAGCATACTGTGTCTCCTTTCCAACTCCTCCACCTTCACCTGCTCTTTAACTTACTGGAATTGGAAGACAAAACAAAAATCTGCCTGCAAGAAATAGCCTCAACTGCTTCCTGTCCCAGATGCAATTTGTAAGGAGTACAATTATGGTAAGGACAAACACAGCTTTCTCTTCCATTTGCTTTCTGGAAATCCTTTGGTCCAGACCTAAATTTTTTTATTTCATACCTTCTCTGATAGTTTAAATCATGTCTAAGAAGCTGCAAGGAAGACCCTTCAAAGATGCAATAATAACCACAAGAAAAAGAGGGCTGCAGAAATGCCGCATCACTCTCACAGGTGTTTGCTGTCTTCCCTGCCACATTCACCGCTGCAACTGTGAGCCAAGCACAAATCAAAACTGGGCAGCTGCCATCAGAATGAAAACTCAGGAATCTAAGACGTCCGGAGTAGCTGCAGGTCAGCGTGTCGGCCCTAGGGGATAAACTCGCCTGCTGTTTCTGGGCCCCAGTAGGAGCCTCTAGGCCATGACTTGAAAGAAGGCAACAGCAGGTGAAGGAGGACGTTCAGTCTGAGGATTAAACAATGACGCATTTCAGGGAAAGGGGGAAACCCTAGACAACCTAGTCCTTGGGTCACGTGCTATCTCAGAGCAGGCCCATGGAAGGGGGCCCCATCTGCTGTGGAACCAAGTCTGCCCCTGGGGCAGTGCACATGTGCACGACACATGATGTGGGACAGTCTCAGAAGCCAGTCTGGTGTGTATCCACCCCGGGGTGGGTTGGGCAGCCTGCAGTGTAAACCTCCTCGGGATTAACCACTTACTCAGGGTAGAACCCTGGGTAATTAATACCAGATCTGTTCCCCGCACTTCCTACATCCTGCATAAGGGTGAGGACCCGAGTGTTTCCTTTCCAGCGTTCTGTTTGGACAAGATGGAAGAAGCTGTTGTCCTAATGTTGGAGACATAAGTCATCCCCTCGCGCAGTGCCTTGTGCAGATGTGGGCTTGTGAGTGGCACATGGCATTTACTGGCCAGGCAAGAGCTTGTCTGGAGAGAGAAGGGGGCAGTAAGTATGTGTGTATGGAGACAGCAGTAGTGTCCGTGGCCTGGAGGCCTGAAGTGCGGGGCTGTGCACTTCCCTGCAGCAGTCTGGAGAGGAGCGAGGCCAGAGCTGGTGTCTCAGTAGGGCTGCACTCTGGAGGAACGCCCACTGCTCGGGTGGACAGACCTGAGAGATTATAAGATTAGGGTTTCAATAGCAGTTTCCCAAGTGAAAGGAATTTTCCTAATCTAGTCTTGCTCCTAGCAGGCAGCTTGAACCAGCTGCATTTGCCTCACCCAGTTCCTTCCGTGTTTATTTCTGAAGCCCTTTCCTTAAAAACAAAACCAAGTAAATAATAAC
>SJXQ01011840.1:379525-431473 GCA_006408695.1 Aepyceros melampus | reverse complement strand
GGAAGGTTTAAAAAGACTTCATATCTCTGGCATTTTTCCTTTCTTATGCAACTCAAAAATTGCTTTCTCTTTAGTCCCTAAGCTTTTCTCCTGTATCAGCTTACCAGCCTGTGGATCGATCGGCTGTTCCTAGTCATTGTCTCTGATCAATCAATGCAGACATCAACTTAAGATTACAGGTAAACCTTAAATAGGTGCCATTTCTTATCCTTGACTCCACACTTGATATTCTATGAGGAAGATTGGGGTGGGCTCCCCGAGTAAGGGACCATCATCACCCCTTCCTCTTGGTTGCAAGTTCAAGCGGTCCGAGAACTTGCCCAGATGGTGTTCAGCACCACAGGGCCTGCGACGGGGAGATGTTTAGGGGAGTTGTTCTGGGGGAGGGAAGAGCGTTCTCCGCCTGCTCACGCCAGGCCGGCAGCCACAAAGCCTCAGAGCCCGGTGTGTGCCTCCGTCCGAGCGGACGGCGTGTGCTCGAAAACCGCAGACAGAACCACAGCTCGGGAGCCAGACATGACCTTTTCTTCAGTGAAAAACAAGTGAACGTCACCTGCCCCAGGGTCACTTGGCAGCGGAGCCCCGCGACAGAAGGGGCTCCACTGAAAGGGCAGAACAAATCCAGGGCATTAAAATAACCCGAATGGTGTCGTTTTCTGATCAAGTGCCTTTCCCTCCCGGGTTTGTGAGTTTCAAGCCTGAGAATGTCTCCCCACAGCTCAGGTTTCTCTGCTGCCACCCTGGTCTCAGCCTGGAATGTGCGCCCCGGCCATCCAGGTCTGATGGAACTATGTCACAGTCCCAAAATGGAGAGACTTCATCTCACAGACGGTAGTGCTGGCAGGCCTGGCACAGGCGGCCGGTCCCAGGCCCCGGGCAGCGTGACACGTCCCAGCTCTCGGTGGACAGATGGCCTGAGCTCCAATCTGTGCCCAGTAAACTGGGGTCTGTGAGCCCTCCCACCAGGAGCAGACGGGGAGCACAGGTCGAGGTGCCACAGGCTCACTTGGGGACAATCACGTCGGTTTGCAGACAGGCAGACCCTGGTGGGAGGCCCTTGAGTTTCTGGAAGGTTGGATCAGAGGGCAGCGAGCAGCCAGTCACACAGTGGAAGACACGGCTGACGGCCGAGCTGAGCCGCTCTGCTTCATTAGCAGGGGCCCAGGGGTGATGGCGTCACCGCAGGGCAGGTGGGGCCTGGGGCTCAACAAGGAACCACCCCTTTCTTGGTGAGGACTAGGCCTCAAGGGGGACCACCCACTGCTTGAGTGTACGAGAGGGCAGCAGAGTGTGGCCATTTGGGCCTGGTGATCTCCTGGGTCAAGGGGCAGCCCTTCCAGAGCAGTCTGGGTGGAGGGTGCCCGGGCCCTGTGCTCAGCCAGCCTCGCTCCCCACCTCCGCTGTGAGAACTGCAGCAGTAGCCAAGCCATTGCCCCCACTCCTGCTTCAGCCCCTGCAGACTCCCTCTGGACATCCCCTCGAGCCTCTTCGTGGTCCAGGAGCCGTGCCTTCTGCCAGGCAAGGTGTAGGAAGCCTGGCCTCCAGGCCCGGAGCTGCTCCTGTCTTGAGGGGCTGCTTCCATCCCACACATCTCCTGCCGCTGTCCTTTACCACCACCTGTGGGCACGAGGCCAGCTTTGAGGCCCTTCCCCAAGCAGGCTGTATTTTACCTCTCAGTGGCCCCAGTGCCATGCAAAGCGCTCACAACACGGACTCTGAAGAACGCACCAATGGCAGCCCATCACATCTGGCATGGAATCCTGAGGTGGGATCTGGGGATGAGCCTCATCTCCCCCCACAGACTCCTCACCTCCGCCAGGGGCCCCATGCTCACATCAGGCCTCTGGCCCGTGTGTCTGCTGGGATGTCTAGGGCTCATTCCCTTGTCCATTGTTTCTCTCGCCAAATGCCGCCTTCTCGTCTCAGACAGGACTTTCCTGAGCAGGCGGGCTGAAAAATAGCTGTCTTCACTGCGTAATCCCATCCTGCTGTGTTGTTCTTCTTAGCATTTTCTACCAACTGACAGTCATCTCATTAGCTCACACAATAGATTTCTACGCGACACTGCAAATGTTGTATTTTTTTGTTGTGTGTGACAGACCCCCATAAGACTGCAAGCTCCAGGAGGGCCAAGGCCTGGCTTTCTCCCCAGCTAGTCCTCCGTGCTGGCCCACAGCAGTGCTGGAAGGCTGTAGGTACTCACTCCTCGCTGAACAAATGGGTGGGAAAATGCATGAGCAGATGAATGTTTCTTTGTAAAGTAAGAACCAATATAAATTATCTCTTAATGTGATGGGTAATCAAACACCAAATGGTCTAAGGCTTCCTTTTAAAGAACCAAAGAGCATAAGAACTATAAAGGTCTTTGAAAGCTGGTCAATCCCCAAATGTACAGATTAGGAAACAGTCCCAGGGAGGGAGAAGGACTGCTGTGAACACTCACAAAACCAGTGTTTGACTTCCAGCCATCAGCTCTTTCTAAAACAGGGTCTGACATGACAATTCTTCTGAACAGATTCTGACCTGTCGATTTTCTACTGGTTTTGCATGCAAATAATTTTTACTAAGTGAAAAACAAACAGACAAGAGAACAAGGCCAGCAGCATCAAATTTCACCTCTAATGCCTCCAGGTATGTTAACTGAAAAGCAAGCCTCTGTACTGCCCAGAGACCCTTCAGTAAGCTTTGTTGTTGAGTCACTCAGCTGTGTCTGACTCTTTGCAACCCCACAGACTGCAGCACACCAGACTTCCCTGTCCTTCCCCATCTCCCAGAGCTTGCTCAAACTCATGTCCATTGAGTTGGTGATGCCATCCAACCATTCATCCCCTGTCACTCCTTCGCCTCCTGCCCTCACTCTTGTTTCTGCATTCTTCCCCACCTCTGTGTGTCCGGCAGAACCCTGCAAAATTGTCTGCAATTGGAATAGAAGAAATGCAAGCGTATGCCAAAAGCTAAGTTGTGCCTGAGACTCCACCCTCCATCTGCCCTTCTCCCCAGACACCCGTGGAATCTCACTGTGGGCACTGTAGATGGACGCAAACTGCTCAGTTCTGCAGTAAGGGGTGCATCTGCTCTGTTCATTGGACATCAGCTATTCCTGATGTTCCTTTTAAAGAAATTCTCTAGAGGCTTCTAAGAAACTCTCAGCCTGTCCAAAGCCTTCTCTCCTGGCTGGCCCTGGAGACTGACTGCCCCCTCTTGCTCTGCATGTAAAATTATATTTGACAGCAATGAAAACCAACAGTTCAACAGCAATCATTTCTTGGCAGGACAGATTGGCATGAGATCTGCCCCAAAACAAAATAAGCTTTTCAGGGAAGTATTTTTCAAGCTGGGCCGGCCTTCTCAAGCCTCTTGGAGATTCTAATATGGCTGACTCGGAAGTCGAGGCTGAGCCCCAGCCAGACCCATCGGTGATGGTCAATGACATGATGGCCAGGAGGGGAGACTCGGGGCTGAGTGTCTCCTGAACGGCTCAGACAAGGTTGACTGCTGCAGACCTCCCCCTGGGGAGAAGCTGTCTACACTGTGCCTGCTCTTCTCCAATGTCCCGTCAGTGATTTCCGTCCTGGAGGAAGGGTCAGACAACACCCCTTCCTTTCCCTCTTCCTCTTTTCACTTCCCAGCTCCTATCCATCATTCTCTACAGTTCTTAGCATCACCACTGTTCCCAAGACTGTGTGTGCCACTCTGAGGGGACCTTCTGTCACCAGGGAGCATGCTGTGTTCCCTGTGCCTGAAATCTTGCTCCATCCTGTGCCTCTGGTCTTCTGCCTCCTAAGTTGCTATGAAGCCTTGCTTTCTAGGCTTGGTTGCAGAGCAGGCCCATAGCATAACGCAAACATCAAAGATGGCAGAGAGCCCAGGGACATCACGGTTCATCGTGCCCTGGGGATAGCCAAGCCACGTTTGCGCTGCTGTCTTCTGAACGCCCACCAGAGGTAGCCCAAGACCTCCGGAGTCAAGCCATGGCCGGGACTTCGAGGCCAGCAGGTGGCACTGTTAGCTCAGCCACCAGCAGGGAGCGATTCCCCACTGGGCAGGTGGGCAGCACCCTCTCTGGGCAAGTGGCATCGCTGCTGCATAGGGAGGGCAATCCCCGAGGAGACGCTGCCACGACCTGCCACATGCAGCTTCCCCGCCCCACAAGCACAGCCAGGCCCCATGAGCCTGAGTTGGTGGAAAGCTCCAGAAGAGGAACTGGGTTCTGGGGTTTGGGTTCTCAGCTCTCGACTACACAGATGCTTTGCTGGGAGGCCTGGAAGGAAGTCATTCATTCTCTTTGCCCACAGCTTCCTCAACCTTCCATGTGTTTACCTAACATAAATTAAAGCCATACTGTAGGACCAGATGGGCTCAGGACTCAGGAACAAAAAGGACAAGCCCTGTGTTGGACAACGTCGCAGTGGGCAGGGTGGGGAGGGGCGTGGACCCCATAGAGGAGAAGCAACTATGCTCTCATAGAAATTTTGCTACTATCAACTTAGGCTCCTCACAGGAGGTCCTGCCTGTTTTCAATGCTTTATGTAAATTAACTCATTTAATCTTCCCAAAGAGGGCATGAAGGATGAGTTCTCCCCATATTTAAAGGTGGCATGATGGAAGCATGAGGGGCTAACTGACTCTTGCTGGCTGATCTATCTGTAAGGGGCAGAGCTGGTTCAAATCCAGGCACTCCAGCTCCTAGCCCATCCCCACAATCACTTTGTTTAGTCATCTGGTCCCAAAACCAGCGCAAATCTGTAGCAGAACCAACGAAGCTCCTATACCTTGCCCCCAGTTCCTGTTCTCTCCACCATGGTGCTCCCCCCTGATCCTGAAGCCCCTCCGTCAGAGGTGCTTTTCACCCAGGTCTCCAAGGACCTACTCCCTCGATTTCTTCTCTGCCCTCTGCACCCCAGACAGAGCGTGGCTGTGCACACTCCCACCCTGTGAACCCCTGCATGTCCGATACCCCTTTCTCTGCCTCTTCACAGATAACAGTTAGCACCACTTACTTGCCATTCATGCGTCTTCTTCTCTAAAGTGCAGTGTCTGAAGGCAGGCTCTATGGTCCTCAATGCCAGGGCCCTGGTGCCCGGCACACTAGAGCATTCCATAAACAGTCAATGAATAAATAGATGAGCAAATAGCAGATCAATCCACAGGCTGGAAGCAAAGACCTGGGGTGATCTGTGCCCCATGCTTAGATACCACTCGCACACCCAGACCTGGCCAGACCCTGCCTCCTCTGGACACTCTGAATCTTTCCACTTCCTGGAGAGATTTGTTCCTTGAGGTTTAATATCACATCCCCAACAAATTTTCGCTTAAACTGTGGGTACTTCTGAAAGGGAGATGACAATACCTCAATGAATTTTCAGCCATGAACACTCCTAAATATAGTAAACAACACATATACAACATTTTATATATGAGATCCAAACTGAAATAGAGCTGGCGTGGATGCTGTCCTTACAACACGCCCATCAGAGCACCTGCCGCTTTGCACGCTGCACTGACTGCCTTCTGCTTCTGGCCCTCTGCTTTCCTGGCCCCCACGAGAAGGGTTCTTCCCAGACGCTTGGTGGTGGTGGGTGGGCGATACCATGTGGCTGGTCCTAGCCCATCACACCTAAGTGCATCTGTTACCACTTACAGTTCCACAGTGCCCACGGGCACTCTCTTTCCCTTTTGACTCGGCCACCTGCCAGCCTTAGCCTGAGTCCCCGAGTGACTGTGATGAGCAGGGAACCCCATCTCCCCAGTCTCCACACAGCACTCTTGTGAGGTGTTCTGTGCTGTCCTTGTTTTGCAGAGAAAGAGCAAGCTCTGAGTCATTAAACAATTTTCCTGAGATGACACAGGTAATAAGTGACAGACAGGAATGGAAATCAGGGATGTTTGACACTAAAACACATAACTTTCACTTACCCTTACTCTCTGCCAAATCTGTATTAAATAAAAAATGAATAGGAAAATGGGAATACCAGCCATTTCCTGGAAAACAGCTTTGTCAGGGTGCCACGGCTTTGGGGAATAAAGAGGGCACTGGGGTCCTAAGAAACCCATGACCAGAGGGGATATGAAGGGGATAATCTATGGACCACGTTGTCCTGGTTCATATTTTTGCATGTTGAAGAGTTAGAATCCTTGGTTGGTAGCCTGATTCCTTCCACCTACAGACTCATTAATGAGGCAAAGGAATATGCGGGTTTCCCAGGTGAAGAACCCGCCTGCCAATGAAGGAGACATAAGAGACACAGGTTTGATGCCTGAGTCGGGAAGATTCCCTGGAGGAAGGCACGGCAACCCACCGCAGTATTGTTGCCTGGAGAATCCCATGGACAGAGGAGCCTGATGGGCTACAGCCCATGGAGTTGAAAGAGTCAGATATGACTGAAGCCACTTAGCTTGCACGCACAACACGCATGTGAATGAATAAGCAGTGAGGTCTATCCGTGTGCCAGGTCTTGTGCTGAAGGTGCCCCGATGGGCGCTCTCCAGTTCCCCGCTGGCAGGGACCTACAGGCTGTCCACAGAGCCCACTCCTATGTTTCAGACAGAAGCAGCCACCCCTGTACAGGCTAAGTGGCCAGTCGTTTGCTCTGAGAATTCTCAAGAGTCGGATCTCAGCTCCCCCACGTGCTCTTGGGCACAACTTCTGAGACTCTTGCTGTTCCATTTCTCATCTGCCCTAAGCTCCACTTGACCTTGTGGAGTGATTGCCAAGGTGATGGGATAAGCATCTGCAAGGACAGCCCAGATGTCTTTTAAATGGGAAGTGGTACATGGACGAGAAATCTTCTTTTCCCAACCCTCACGCTTAGTTTTTAAAGAGAGAGGAGACAGATGTATTTCCACCAATTCTGAGGCTTTTTAAGAGGAAGGGGTGGGGACTCAGACACTGAAAAGGAGCCACTGTAAATACTGTGACCAGCGGAATTTTTGTGGCCTGATGGCTTTGAAAATAAACTCCAGGCTGGGTGTAATCGCACCTCCTGCCACAGGAGATTAGCTAATGTGGGTGAAGCACTTGGAGTACTGAAAGCAAAATACTGTCATGATTAGCAGGATTCTGATACCTCCCTCTCGAGATTCTTAAACGACTTGCTCCATGCCCGTTTGGCAAATCCTTGTATTGCTGCTTCCAGAACCGGGAACAAAATTTTCTGGATCAGATGGGCTCCTCCACTGCTCTTCAGAAGACCTGTTAGGCGGAAGGTCCTGGGGTCTCAAGGAGGAGATGGAGACTGGGAGAAGGAGGAATCAAGAGAAGGAAAGAGAGAAGGAAAGAGAGAAGGAACGCCAACAGCAGCTCAGTTCTCTCTTCCCATCAAGGCCTTCTCCAAAGCAATGTGTTTGTCTACAAGAGCAAATGAGGTGTGATTTGTTACCGAAAGCAAATCTTGAAGCTCTCACTATAAAAAGTCTAAAATAAACAAAGCCCAGGGGGAAAGGGACCTAAAAAGAAAGAACACTGATGCACAGAACAGATGGTTATCATGAAAATGGGAGGGACCAGTGTATCCGCTGCTTGTGTCCCTCCCCGGATGGCCCCTGCTTGCCACCTGGGTCCATCCTAGCTGCAGAAGACCCCCTCAGCCCCCTCTCCCAGGCCGGCTGGTCACCCACCCTTGTGTGGCACACCCCCTCCCACACCTCACCTCTCACCTTGCCTCTGGCAACGGTGTCACATACTTTTAGAATTCCTCCTGGAAGTTGCTCAGGGCCCTGGAGCAGGCATGCAGTTTCCTCTGTGATATCACGGCAGGCTTGTATGATGCAGCCGTCTTGGTTAGAGCTGTCCTAGTGGTGCTTCGGTTGCCACTAAAATGTGTTTCTCTCTGATAGAGTGTAAACGCTTCAAAGGCAGGACTCTTATCTTACTTACAACTGAGTACATAAATGTATGCCTTGATAAAACCGCACTTTATTCACCGCTAAATGTCGAACATTCCCCAAGCATGCCCACCGGCACCAAACTACGTGGAAGTGGCAGAAAATTCTGAAGGTCTGCCTCCCAAGCAGGAGCCTCCTGCAGAGTCTTCCACTCTCTGCTAATATGGTACCTGAACTGCTGACAATCTCTTCCTGCAGGGATTTCCCTGGGGGTCTGGTGGTTTAGACTCTGCAGAGGCTTGACACTTGATTGGGGAACTATGATCTCTGTGAGGCACAGACAAAAACAAACAAACAGTAACAGCAAAAGCCCTAAAAATCTCTTCCTTTGGATGAAGACAGTGTTCTCCTCCTCCCTGGGATATTCTCAGACTATCAGATAAAGTCTGGTTTTGTCCTGCTTCCAAACAACTGGCCTGAGAACTCCTACCCTCACCCCAGCACTGAGCTCTGGCTGAAAATACCCCAAAGAGCCTGGCAATGAAACATATCTCAGTAACAAGAATTAACATGCTCTCCAAGGCTTTCTCTTCTTAAGTGGCATGGCCCTAAAGGAACTTATTGTTACTGTCTGTGTTTGGGGTTGGGGAAGGCCAAGGCCCCATGTTCTCAGGAAGACTAAGTGGGTAAGAATAGATGCTACCCTGGGCAGAACACAGATCCCCTTCAGAACACAGATCCCCATCGGCAGGGTCTGTCACGGGCAGGCTCTGGGAGATGAATGCACCCCTAAGCGTCGATGCAGGTGGTTCTGTGAGAAGCGTATTCCTTTCTGAGGCTGAGTGGATTGTGGAGAGCTGGGGGCCATGAGGGCACTTTATCAAGAGAGACAGCTAAAGGCCTGCAGAAGGATGAGTGATGGAAAGATCTCGAAAGTGATGTAGCCTGGAAGGGGAGGATTAAATGGCCAGAGGGAAAGAGGGGTTTCTTTGTGGATGAGGATGGAAGTGAGTCATCAAAGCTCAAAGGGAGATGACTTGAAGATAGATACCCAGAACCTCACTTAGAAAATCAGGGAGGTGTTAGGATGACTCCGAGCAACCCTGGAATGTACTTGTAGGCTTAACCCTGACGTGAAATTGCATAATTTGAGGCTAATTTGTTTTGAATTTCTGCCTTCTGGGTCTCTTTAGTTTTGATAATCCAAGAACATCTTGTGAAAAACTTTGAACTGGGGTTTAAGTTGAACGTGCAACACAGCTGAGTGTGGAAAAGAACTGTGTACACATCTGAAAGAGAAATCACTTAAAACCATTCCTTAAATCCCTAAGCAGAACAGCGTGTGACTGGGAAGAGCATGTTCCCCCATGTTCCCTGAGGCATCCCTCCTTGCTCTGTGTGTTATTCGTGAGGCTGACTTGTGCTCAGCATCTGTAGAGATGTCAAGTTACCTGTGACGTTTTCCCATAAAGGAAGGATGGGCTCTGGGGTCACACATACCTAGGCGCTTACTCCCCTGGGACTGGGAGGTCAACTTCGGAGCCCCTCCCCCGCCCACCTCAGGGGCCTCCCCCAGAGCCTCTGTCCCCTGTGGGTGACACAGGGTGGCCTGTGCCCACACGCCCTTCCTGTAGGCCTAGAGTACAGGTTGGGTGTCGGGTGTCCAGCAGGACCTTGAGCCACAGGAGGCACCCCATCTATCCCTCCTCTTCTCTGAGGACAGCACTGGGTAGACAGACACAGTGGTCACCTGCTCACTCCAGCAGGTCCTCTCACCTCCGTGACCGCTCAGCTTCTCTGTCTCCTCCGACTCTGCCTTCTTCCCTCCCCTTCCTTGGCAGCCCCAGCGCTTTTACCAAACCTCAAATCTCACTTCAAAGCCCCATCGGGAACCCTCCAGGGCTTCCTGTGCCCACACTCTCCGCAGGGATTTCCGAGGACTTTGATGAATGGGTCCTGCTCCCCTGACTTCTCTCTCATAAACACAGCTCGCCTTCACATTCTCCCCGCAGCCCGCCCAGCCCCACCACACATGCCCATCCTCCTGCCCTCAGCGCACGCAGGACGCCCTTTCCCGCCCATCTTCCTGCCCTCAGCGCACGCAGGACACCCTTTCCCGAAGGACACGCCTGTGCATATTTTGTCCCTCTGCCTGGATGGCCCCAGATTGAACGCCTACAAGCCTATCTTTTATTTGATCAACTCCAGTCTTCTGAGTTCAGCTTCAAAGTCACTTCCAGTGTGCTGTGACCCTCTTCGGTGCTGCTCTTCATGGAATGGTGTCTATGTGTGTGTGTGTGTTAGTCGCTCAGTTGCTAAGTCACGTCTGACTCTTTGCTACCCTTCAGGCTGTAGCCTGCCAGGCTCCTCTGTCCATGGGATTCCCCAGGCAAGAATACTGGAGTGGGTTGCCATGCCCTTCTCCAGGGAATCTTCCCGACCCACAGATTGAACCCATGTCTCCTGCATTGTAGGCAGATTATTTACTGTTGTGCCACCAGGAAAGCCCGAGGTGTCTGTAGTCTTGTCTTATTGTCTCTACTAAAAAGACCTGCTTACTTGTCCTTCTGCAGACCAAGCTCCCAGCCTCCAGGGGAAGCCTCTGGTCTTGTTCACCAGGGTCTCCTTGGCCCAGAGAACAGTCCAGAATAGGTGCTTAGTGAATCTATGTTTTAAGCTTCTGTCTGGAATAATGATGATAATAACTTCTCTTTAAGAGAGAAGTTGCAGAATGCCAAGTTCCCATACATCTTCATGGAAAATCTTATAAAATCATGTAAAATGATTGAAAGGATATTATCATTTGACCCAGTACTCTTTAACTAATCTACAGACCTTATCTGAATTTCACCTGTTTGGGGGCTGTAATATTGTGATTTATAATATGAAATATGTACTTGGTTCTTGTCCCCATTGCTAGTCAGAGCTCCTAAAGCTCTCGGAATTTTCTATTAAGAAAGCAATCAAGGTGTCTTTTGTTATGTTAATGAGGTGACAGTTGGAAAGCCCCAGATCACCTCTGACCTCTGGTTGGGGGTTGGTTGGGGGGGTAGTGCATAGGGAACAACAAACCCTGTGATTAGAGGTTTGTCATTTTCAGCCCTTCCCCCAGCCCTAACTCCAGGGAGGGGGGTGGAGCTAGAGATTGAACTTAATCACCAGATGTCAGTGGACTGACTGAGCATGCTTGTAGGGCCAGTGGGCTGATCCATCTCATCTATGTAATGAAGCCTCCAGAAAACCCAGAAGGACGGGGTTATGAGAGATTTGGGGAGAGTGGACACTCAGAGGGACTGCTCTGCCTCCCCACATCCTGCAGTGTCTCTCTTCTCTGTGCTGCTCCTGAGTCACTTCCTTCTTTAGTAACCTGGTAAACATAAGTGTGTGCGTGCTCAGTTGTGTCCAAGTCTTTGCAGCCCCATGGACTGTAGCCTGCCAGGCTCTGTTAGTCCATGGAATCCCTTTCCTTATGTTTGGCTTCCCAGGTAGCCCAATGCAGGAGACACAGTTTCGATCCCTGGGGCGGTGGGGGGGAGATCCTCTGGAGAAGGAAGTAACTGCCCACTCCAGTATTCTTGCCTGGGGAATCCCATGGACAGAGGAGCCTGGTGGGCTACAGTCCATGGGATCACAAAGAGCTGGACATGGCTGAGCAACTGAGCACACACACACACACACAAACAGGCACAAGGGGGCTCAGTTCAATTCAGTTCAGTCTCTCAGTCGTGTCCGACTCTTTGCAACCCCATGGACTGCAGCATGCCTGGCTTTTCTGTCCATCACCAACTCCCAGAGCTTGCTCAAACTCATGTCCATTGAGTCGGTGATGCCATCCAACCATCTCATCCTCTGTCATCCCCTTCTCCTCCCGCCTTCAATCTTTCCCAGCATCAGGGTCTTTTCCAAGGAGTCAGTTCTTCACATCAGATGGCCAAAGTATGGGCTTCGGCTTCAGCTTCAGCCCTTCCAATGAATATTCAGGACTGATTTCATTTAGGATGGACTGGTTGGATCTCCTTGTAGTCCAAGGGACTCTTAAGAGCCTCCTCCAACACCACAGTTCAAAAGCATCAATTCTTCCGTGCTTAGCTTTCTTTATAGTCCAGCTCTCACATCCATACATGACTACTGGAAAAACCATAGCTTTTGATTAGATGGGTCTTTGTCAGCAAAGTAATGTCTCTGCTTTTTAATATGCTATCTAGGTTGGTCATAGCTTTTCTTCCAAGGAGCAAGCATTTTCTAATTTCATGGTTGCAAGGGGGTTAGGGCTTGAGAATTTGGGAGGACATCTCAGACCATAACAGCGCAGGCCTTCACAAGGCATTACTTGTGCAACAGGCTGTCAAAGTGGGGCATTTTTATGGTCTCAGTTCCTGGTGATGATGGGAAAGTTTAAGAATTAAGGCAGGAGCAATAAAGGTGGAGGTTTCTCTTAAAAAAAAAAAAAAAAAACAAATTCTTTGCGCACATGCATCCTCCTATGCCAGCAAATTTGAAAAACTCAGCAGTGGCCACAAGACTGGAAAAGGTCAGTTTTCATTCCAATCCCAAAGAAAGGCAATGCCAAAGAATGCTCAAACTACCACACAATTGCAGTCATCTCACACACTAGTAAAGTAATGCTCAAAATTCTCCAAGCCAGGCTTAAGCAATATGTGAACCGTGAACTTCCAGATGTTCAAGCTGGTTTTAGAAAAGGCAGAGGAACCAGAGATCAAATTGCCAACATCCACTGGATCATGGAAAAAGCAAGAGAGTTCCAGAAAAACATCTATTTCTGCTTTATTGACTATGCCAAAGCCTTTGACTGTGTGGATCACAAGAAACTGTGGAAAATTCTGAAAGAGATGGGAATACCAGACCACCTGACCTGCCTCTTGAGAAATCTGTATGCAAGTCAGGAAGCAACAGTTAGAACTGGACATGGAACAACAGACTGGTTCCAAATCAGAAAAGGAGTAACAAAGCCTTTGACTGTGTGGATCACAAGAAACTGTGGAAAATTCTGAAAGAGATGGGAATACCAGACCACCTGACCTGCCTCTTGAGAAATCTGTATGCAAGTCAGGAAGCAACAGTTAGAACTGGACATGGAACAACAGACTGGTTCCAAATCAGAAAAGGAGTATGTCAAGGCTGTATATTGTCACCCTGCTTATTTAACTGCTATGCAGAATATATCATGAGAAATGCTGGACTGGAAGAAGCACAAGCTGGAATCAAGATTGCTGGGAGAAATATCAATAACCTCAGATATGACACCACCCTTATGGCAGAAAGTGAAGAGGAACTAAAAAGCCTCTTGATGAAAGTGAAAATGAAGAGTGAAAAAGTTGGCTTAAAGCTCAACATTCAGAAAACGAAGATCGTGACATCTGGTCCCATCACTTCATGGGAAATAGATGGGGAAACAGTGTCAGCCTTTATTTTTTGGGGCTCCAAAATCACTGGAGATAGTGACTGCAGCCATGAAGTTAAAAGACACTTACTCCTTGGAAGAAAAGTTATGACCAACCTAGATAGCATATTCAAAAGCAGAGACATTACTTTGCCAGCAAAGGTCCATCTAGTTAAGGCTATGGTTTTTCTTGTGGTCATGTATGGATGTGAAAGTTGGATTGTGAAGAAAGCTGAGTGTCAAAGAATTTATGCTTTTGAACCGTGGTGTTGAAGAAGACTCTTGAGAGTCCCTTGGACTGCAAGGAGATCCAACCTGTCCATTCTGAAGGACATCAGCCCTGGGATTTCTTTGGAAGGAATGATGGTGAAGCTGAAACTCCAGTACTTTGGTCACCTCATGCAAAGAGTTGACTCATTGGAAAAGACTCTGATGCTGGGAGGGATTGGGGGCAGGAGGAGAAGGGGACAACTGAGGATGAGATGGCTGGATGGCATCACTGACTTGATGGGCGTGAGTCTGAGTGAACTCCGGGAGTTGGTGATGGACAGGGAGGCCTGGCGTGCTGCAATTCATGGGGTCGCAAAGAGTTGGACATGACTGAACCACTGAACTGAACTGATCCTCCTAACTCTGCCCAGGTCAACTGAGATAAGCTTAAAGGAAGTTCCCAGCAGCTTTGAAACACATGCCTTGGATTAGGGAAGAATGTGGAAGAAGATCTGAAGGGAAGAGGCCATCATCCCTGGCCTGAGGATGGTGAGGGCCATGTTGGGAGGATGAAGAGAAAGCTGCAGTGACCTGTGTGGTACTAGAAGCTGAACAAGAAGAAGAGTTTTCCAAGATTCAAATATAGATCCCAGGGCAGAGCCCAGCCTTGAAGCGGCTTGAAAGCCTCTCTACCCAACGGGGCCACCCATGTGGGGATCTGGGAGGGTGACCTCAGCAGAAGAAGACCGAGCTGAACCACCAGCTGCGGGCTGGGAGGCTGTGGTGAGCAGCAGCCAAGGCAGGTGACACCCACACCAAAAAGTGGCAGTGACCGTGCCCAGGGGGAGGGGCTCAGAGGAATCTAGAGCAGCCCCATGAGGGAGAAAGGCACCCTTGGGTCCTCAGCACAGAAGGCCCCATCACAGCTGCACCTGTCACATAGGGAATGTGCACCCCACCACTGCCTTGCACCCCGAAAAAGCCGGTGCGACAAGAAGCCCGAGAAGCTCAGGAAGATCCAAGTGGGCGGTATGGTAGGGCTCAGATCTCTGCAGGCTTCCCAGCCCCCAACCTGGCAGGGGAGGCAGAGGGAGCCATCAGAAAAGAGTCTGATAAAAGAATGTAAATGACCTGAATATTCTATGGGACCTGCAGGAAGGAAGAGGGAACTGAGAAAGAATTCAACACAAAGTGCAGAAAAGTTCCCTCCTAATTACACTCTGCCACGTTCAGTCCTTCAGAAATAAGGTAAGACAGTTACATACAGTTGTGCTCACCAATCCAGCCACATGGGGCTCAATGCTCTAAGGGCACCGCCTTCAAATTCTTAATAATTTTTAACTGGAGAACCCAAATTTTCAGACTTCCCTGGTGGCTCACATAGTAAAGAATCTGCCTGCAATGTATGAGACCCAGGTTCCATCCCTGGGTGGGGAAGATCCCCTGGAGCAGGAAATGGCAACCCACTTCAATATTCTGGCCTGGAGAATTCCACGGACAGATGAGCCTGGTAGGCTACAGTCTATGGAGTCGAAAAGAGGTGGATGCGACTGAGTGACTAACACTTTCACTCAGGTTTTCACTTTGCACTGAGCCTTGCAAATCAAATAGGTAGTTTTGGTTATACAGAGAGCAGGGACTTAGATGTGTTCTATGTAACCCCATGGGATACACTAGATCTGATCCAGGGGAAGTAAAAAGAAACAGCTTTTAGCCCAATATTAGGAAAAGTTCTCAAAATTGTGGTTGCCCAAAATGGAACAGGCTATATAAATAGGAAGAGCTTCTGACAGCAGCCTCCTTACAGCAGAGGAGGGTCAGCTACTTGGCAGGAATATTGGAGGCACAGTTTAAGCTTTGGACTCTGTACCCTCCAAAATCCCTTCTAACCCTGGAATTATCTAATTCTTTGATTAATGAATCTCCTTCAAGGTGTCTGCTCTACCCACTTCACCAGGAAATGAACTCACTAGTGCTGAGACCAGGTAAGGGTCTTGCCAAGTCCAGCCTCTAACCCTCTGTGGTTGGGAGTTTTGCTGACTCCCTGGGTTTCTGTCCAAGTCGTGAGCTGTTGTTTTCCTTGATGAGGACATTACTGCCATTACTCACTGTATTTTTGATCATCGACAAGTTGGACGTTGTTATGGCTGGCACACTGTGACTTCCAGCTTCTAAGAAAAGGCCTAAAAAGACTCAGAAAGTGTCTTAGGCTTAAAGCCATGTTCATTAATCACCGTTTTGACAACAAAGTGTAAACAGACCTAACAAATACTGATTAAATACAACTTTACATCTATGCTTGTGTTTTGATTCTTGACATCTGCATGATTATTAGTCTTGGGGAAGAGGTTTCTCAGAGAAGGAAAGAGAGTCCAAGGCTTGCTGAGACCTTCCACAGGTAACCACTCAGCCTCTGCCTTCATGGGGCTGGTCTCTGACGCTTCAACATGAAGGACCAAAAGCCTCCAGTACAGACACCATCGGGGACGGCCGTGGGTCAAGAACCCACAGGAAATGGGTGTACTTGGTCATGCCCAGTAAACTCATATTGGAAAACTTTGAGCTTCTTTCATACCACATTTTGGCCTTGACCTTTCTAGCATTTAGCCTCGTGACAATGGAGTCTGTGTGTCTCCACACCCTCCGCGCAGGCCCCCTAATTACCACCATCCGTTAAGCTGTCAGGAAGAAACCCCTAGCTCAATCCGGTCTTTATCAGACTCCGGCTGGCAATGGGGTCAAGACAGGCGTCAAGTCTGACCGCCAGGAGCCCCTGTCCTGTGCTGGTCCCCACACTCACTGGGGCCTTTGTGATGGGGCTGGGGACAGCCACCTGGGGCCCCAGCTCAGTCCCCGCAGATGCGCTGCAGACAGGGCGGAGCCAAGAGAAACAATGGGGCTGACTCAGCGAGGGGCTCCTCTTTGACTTCATCTTCAGGGAATTTTGCACACAGGAGTTATGCAGGGTTGTCAAAGCCCTAAACTGGAAATGGAGACTCTACTGAATAGGCAGGAATCTGGTGTCAGGGAAAAACAATTCCTCAGCTTGGACCTGCTGTCAGGGCCCATGGAGTCATAGACGTTATCACTGCCAAGGAACTTAGTGCTCATCCGACTCACCCTTTATTTTACAGGTCAGTGTGAGTGTGGCCAAGGGAGTAGGGTTTGACTTTCATTGGTGGGCCTGGTTTTCTTGAGTTCTAGGTGAGTAATATGTTAAAGTGAGCTCTATATAATAAATCCAGGCTTGTTCCTATGTGGCCCCATGTCACTCGTCGTCTGTTTCATGCAAGTGAGTTTTCTTGCAAACAAAAGATCATAGAGTCTTTCGGGGACAATTATTTCTTCTCTAGTCCCCACAGAAAAGTGCTAGCAAAGAAAGTGCTGGGGGTTCGTTCATGATCTTTTCTGGTTTTTTCTAGTTTTTCTGTCCGAGTGTGTTTCTGTGTGTCAGCGTCTCCCTAGATAGATGATAAAGGCCATGTGCAAATTAAAATAGAACCCTCACATCTTATTGCTCATTTTGCTACTCCATTTAAAAGATGAGAACACTGAGGTCCAGAGAAAGGAAGTTATTTGCACAGGAAAGTGAAGTCACTCAGTCGTGTCCGACTCTTTGCGACCCTGTGGGCAGTAGCCTGCACCAGGCTCCTCCGTCCATGGGATTTTCTAGGCAAGAGTACTGGAGTGGGTTGCCATTTCCTTCTCCAGGGAATATTCCCAACCCAGGGAATCTTCCCGACCCAGGGATCGAAACCAGGTCTCCCACAGTGTAGACAGATGCTTACCATCTGAGCCACCAGGGAAGTCCACAGGATCACTGGGGAAGTCCACAGGATCACTGGGGAAGCCCACAGTGATTTGCACAGGATCACTCACCAACAGATGATCTAAATGCAGGCCCACAGTTTACTCAGGGTTCTTCCCATAACTCCAAGGTAGCTGCTTGTGATCACATATTAATAGATACAGGTTGAAGGGGACAAAGGAAATGAGGCCTCAGGATAGACCCTTAGTACTTTCCTGACCAGTGGTTAAGACTCTGTGCTTTCATTGCAGGGGGCCCATGTTCAATTCCTGGTTGGAGAACTAAGATCCCATATGCCACACAGTGCTGGCAAAAAAGAAAAACAAAACAAAACCAACCAAACAACAACAACAAAAACTGACCCTTAACTGATAACATGATCATTGTTATTAGTAATAATACTTGAAGTGTGCAGAGCTATTAGTCTACAAAGATAAACACTGTTAACAGTTTCTTGTATATCCCTCAGTAAACCACGTGTGTTCTTATTTACACAAGGAGAAATTCTGCCATACCTGTTGCTCTGCACATTGCTTTTTTCACTTGAAAACATTTCTGAAGGATCCTCCCACACCAGCGCATGCACGTCCACTTTATGCTTCTTCAAAGGCACTTAGGGTTGGCTCCACCACAGCTTATTTCACCAGCCCTATACTGACGGACAGTTGTTTCCAGATTTGTGCTTAGAAGTGTCTATTTTTCACATTCTGCCCTGGAGAGTTTTAAGTAACTAGCTTGACATAAAATTAACTGATCTTTAATAGTTTTATATCTTTATTTTAGTAGATAACAAAATTGAAGTCCAGAGAAATATGGCAATTTCAACTACTAGGGGCAAAATCCTAATAAGTAGGACTTTGTATTCCTGCATCCTCTTCCACTGGTCACTGCAACATGCTTGGGCCACTTAAGGGAGCTGGGTCTGCTGGCCTTGACTACTTATAGAGGCAGTCAAGAGCCACCGCCAACATCATCTCCAAGGATTATCCACAATCTGACCAACAATCTTTGTTGAAAGAACTGATTCATCAAAAGACTCTCATCATGGTTTTAATTTTACTAGCCCAAAGATCACTGGATTAAACTTCCCATTTCAGTGGATGAACCCAACTGCTTTGAATAAAGACGTAATTCAATAAAAACTTAATACTCTCATAAAATTGAGTATTCTCCGGTTCCCCAATGAACTCCAAAACATATTAGATTTCTTCTGCAGATGATATGAGATGACTAGCTTTCCCTGACTAACCCTATTATGCCTTTAACAAATACATTATTATTTAAATGTTCAATTTTCTTTTATCCTGCAAATCTACAAAAGAGCAATCACAGTGTTCCTGGAAAAGAAAGAGCTGGTGGAGGGGTTTTATCATGTGGGGAATTTTAGGACATTCATTCAAGAATTAGAAACAAAAATCATGTTGGGGTTGTACATGTGTATCTCATGAATGGTCTCAGGCAGTGGATCCTTCTGCAAATTGCCACGTGAGGAGTTTATTACAGACTGAGAAAAAGAGAGAGCTTAAGGAGGAGGAAATGGCACCCCACTCCAGTACTCTTGCTTGGAAAATCCCATGTAGGGAGAAGCCTGGTAGGCTACAGTCAATGGGGTCGCAAAGAGCCGAACAAGACTGAGCAGCTTCACTTCACTTGAGATTAGGACTTTCTAAGGGTGAGAATCTGAAAGTTACACTGACTTTTTAGACAAGTGCTTTTTGCTTGCTTGCTCTAAAGAAACAAACAGAATGTCTTTATCAAACAGCAAAAACCAAAGTTTCTGGTTGGGTTTCAACAGTGAAAATAACAAAAGCTGCCATGCATGAAGCCCCTGCTCTGCAGGCACTGTGATCACGGCCATACACTTTAGAAAAATCTAAGAGAGAAAGAGAAATACCTGGGAACTTCTGCACACCAATTTCTGAATAACTTCCCAACAATCACCAAGTGCCCACAGGGTATGTCCCCGTGTAGTCCTAGGTTTATGTAGGGCAGTTGGAAAAGAGATGAGCAAAAGTGCAGGTGCTAATGATCGTTCATCGTTCCTTTTGGATAATCAATGGGAAACAAGGTCACCTAACAGCATCTTGAGCCAGAAGAGGGATGCTCCCATAAAAAGGGATCCTGGCTCAACTCTTGTGTGGTTTCTGGGTCAGGAAGAGTTGCTGGAGGAGGAAATGGCAGCCCACTCCAGTTTTCTTGCCTAGAGAATCCCATGGACAGAGGAGCCTGGCAGGCTACAGTCCATGGGATTGCAAAGAGTCAGACACAAAGCAACTTAGCACTTAGCACAGCACCAGAGCAGGTATTGCAGGCAAGCTGTGGCTGGCCAATTTCTTGGTCTTAACCCTAATTCTGCTCTTGTGCTCCCTCCTGTCCCGGTTCTCTTCTTTAGAGAGTCCTCGATCCCTGGGAAAGCTCCTTCTGTTCCTCCCTCTCTTTGAGCTGATTTTCCTAAAGCAGTTTTTCTCTAATCTTTCAGGTATCATTTCTGATCTTTTTCATTCTCTTTCCAATCTGTTGCTAAGTTTCCAATTTTAGTCACTGCTTTCCTCCAAGTGAATTTTAAGAGGATTTTTCTCACCTATGAATCTAAAAAGAGAATTTTAGAAGACCAGGAATTCCATCGTACTTGGTATTAGACTCAGATGTAAAGCGGGGAGAAAAGATGACTGGGAACAAATACTCTATCTGTTATTATGTGCCAATACTTCCTTGCTATACCTGCTCTATGACTTTCTCCATATTACCTCTGTGGACTCAGAAACAGGAAATTCTATCTTAATAAAATGATTTAACGCATGCTCAATGCCCATTGAAACAATTTTCCTCTAAGTCAGTAGAAATTCTCTGCTTGCTTCTGCGTTTTTTCTTTTAAGCTGAAAGATTCTACCTTCTCTTTCCTCTTGGGGTAAAGTGTTCAAATGAAAAGGTCCCACCTTTCTCTCTTAGTGTTTCTTCACCTCTACCCTTTAGTATATTTTGGAAATCTATGAGGAAAACATAATATTCTGTTTCTTTATAGGCTCATTCATCTAGTTCCTCCAATCAAAGTTACCCTGGGAAATTAAGATCAAGAAAAGCATGAACGCTTCCCCAGATTTTTTTGCTTCTAGAGCAGGGGTCAGCAAAGTTTTTCTGCAAGGGGTCAGACGGTAAATATTTCAGACTTTGCCAGCCAAACAGTCTCTGCCACAATTACTCAGCTCTGCACTGTAATATGTATGCCCTGGGAAATGTGTAAACAAATGGAGATGGCTGGGTTCTAATAAAACCATCTATAAAAACTGGCTGTAGGTCATAGTTTACTCATCCTTGTTCCAGGTGAGGAAGAAGAAAAGGAAGAGGAGGATATTGATGGCCAACTGCATTGAACATTGAGTGCCTTTTCTGTGCAAAACACTGTGCTAAGTATTCTATGAGAATTACCTCCTTTAATCTCCATAATTCCACAGGGTACATGCAGTTATTGTATCCATTTTATAATTGATGAAACTAAGCTTTATAGAAGCTAAACAAGTTTCCTCACAGTCAGACAACTAATAAATGGTGGCGCCAGAAGCTCAGCTCTGACACCAGTGAGCATGCTTTCCATCCCTAAGTTGTGCCGTAAAATATACACATTTCACGTTGGAAGCTTTTTGATCAACTTCTCTTAAAAACTACCTCCAAACACAGTGGGTGGGAAGGCTTACTAAACTCACAGAATTCAACTTCAGTCATTTTAATTTGCTTAATCCAAGTAGACTTTGAGCTATGGAGGTGTTATTTGAACTAACATTTATGATGCCACTACTATAACCCTCCAATTATAATAGTGACTTGAGGAGGAAAATAATAGAATATGGTTGTCTTATGCCAGACCCATACGGGGTCTTTGGTGCGAAAGCCCTCCTCCCCTTTCTTCTCTTAGAGAGTCCGTCTTGCTTGAAGAAAGCAAGCCCACAGCTGGCATTGCTTAAGGAGGGTGACCAAAATTTATTTTCTGTTGTCTTCAACCACAGCGTGTTTGCCTTTCCAACCTCTGAAGACTAATGTTTTCACATGGATTATTTTTGTTCATTTTATATAGTGAAATAAGCAGTTTCCAGGTTTCAAGTGATCTTACAAGAAAAATCTTCTCCCAAGACTTAAAGCCCCCAGTCTTGACAACCTTTCCCAGAACATCTTAGCCTTGATGTTTATGACTGAATATCCAACCCCAGAGAGCATCCCAAGTTCTCTGACCCAGTGTCCCCAGTTTTCTTGAGAACCCCCTTCCTCCTGACCCTTCTCCTTTCAAAAAGCTGCACTTGTGCAACCACAGGGTGTTTTGTGTTCTAGCAATGTGTTACTCAGTGCAGAATCACATATGTAAGAGTGAACATCCTGACTCTCATAAAGCTCATGACTCCTAATAGTCCATACCTCCAGCAGTTCTAGTAACAGTTCTCTCTACTGTCATTCATAGAATTTCTTCTCTGAACTCCCTCTCTTTACTGCAGATGAAATGCCTTTTTAATTTCCTCCCCCTCAAAAACCATGTGTTTAATTGTCATCATGCCTCATTTGCACTAAATCCAACTGGAAAGCAGCCTATGGTGGTGGGGCTTGGTGTTGCTTCTCCCCAAAGGTCAAACCTCACACAGCTGTTCATCATGAACCACCTCCAGCTCTCAGCAGCTGCCCAACATTTATGTTATGTTAGTGATGTTCTCTAGCTGCAGAGCCAGAGAGCTTGCTGTTCAGCCAAAAAAAAAAAACCCTCAGGGAAAAGGGAATGAATGCCTGCAGATTGCACACAGGGTTGCTGGGCATCTCCTTTGTGCTATGTTTCCCATAGAGAAACCAATGCAGACCAGTGCAGGGTCACTAGTCAGATCCGTAGCTGTTGGGATATGACCTGGTTCCCCTGCATCTTCAATACCCAGAAAGGCACAATGGAAAAATCCAAGAATATGTTGAGGACTTTCCTCTGGGATTGAGATGTATGTCTCTGATTACCAGCCACTAGGAAACTCTGAGAACAAGGGGAAAACTTGTATATCACCAGTGCCTTGGAGAAGCATAGCATTCAATTCTGTATTATTATAGTACTGACACCTTTTTTATGGGTGAAATTTGACAAGAATAGAAGAGACAAAAGAGAGAGGAGGAAGGGGAGAAATGAGATATGCATCTACGCTGATGAGTTCTGCTTGGTGGAATAACAAATCTACCTACAAGGCTGTAGCATCACTGCCAGGCTTCAAAGATATTTGACCTTGCCCACTCCCCATCAGCATCCTGTCTTCACAAGTACCACCTTAGCCAGCTCACACACACTCTTGACCAATGCCAAAGTCCACGGCTGCCTTACATATGCTGGGTAACACCTCAGAGACAGATGGGAACCCAGTAAACTCAGGATACGAAGCTCAGAGGAGAGATGGAGGAAAGATTGAGTGCCCTCAAGGACAACTGCTCAGCTCCCCAGTCTTCTTTTGGGAAAAGAACCATCCCAGGAATGGATGGTTCTGTCTGCTTCTTGGGGGAATTCAACACAATGGGCAGGCAGAATGGGGCCCCTCTTGGCCACAGAAGCAGCCACTGATGCAACGTTCTCATATTGGCTTTTTCTTCTTTCTATCACTCTCGCCCATCCTCATCTCTGCAACTTGGAATCACCTCCCAAATGAACTACCTACCTAGACGCTCTTGCGTCTGGCTTTGCTTGCAGGGAAACTGAGTCTTTTCAGAGCTACCTGTCCAACATGAGACACCCATTGGATCTACCATGGTAAAACCACCACCTGGTCCAGTTACACTGGGATAGGATTGTATGATGCTTGAGGGTAGTGCTTGGGGTGGGAAAAGCTGGCCTTCTTAAGGCCTCTGCTTCTCATAGCTTGTTGCTCCTAAGCAGTGAGATACTGCCTGTGGGAGAAACTCATCCGTCATCCTGCGTGTGCCCTGATCCATCTTCCTTTCCATCTGTCAAGGATATCCATCAGCCAGTGGGTGAAAAGGAGTGTTAAAAATGATGACGGAGAGAAACACCAATAAAAGAAATGGCAGACTAGGAAACTGCCTTATTTCCTCAGGGAGACATCAAAAAAAAAAAAAAAAAAGCCAACCAAAAACTGGATAAAAAACCTTGTATGAGTTATGGAAAAACAACCAAAGGTCTACAGCAGCCTAGCAAACACCCAGTCAAGGAAATGCCACTCTCAGAACAGTAGGAAAGTCTGTGGTATGGATATTTTTGCCTGCCCTTTTCCCACCCTCTCCCTGGTGGTCTTGGTCTGGAGGACACAGCAGCTCCCAGTGCCCTCCCTTGAACGGGAAGGAACAGAGCAGATC
This sequence comes from Aepyceros melampus, assembly GCA_006408695.1. Lineage (NCBI taxonomy): Eukaryota > Metazoa > Chordata > Mammalia > Artiodactyla > Bovidae > Aepyceros > Aepyceros melampus. The sequence continues at coordinate 407,912 of SJXQ01011840.1, read as the reverse complement.
TGCAAGGTTGTAACCTCTCTGGGGGCTGCTTGAAGGACTGGCCTCTGTGTCACCTAATTCAGATCCAAGGCAGAGAGAAGCAGCTGGCACTGCTCAGAAAACTATGGGTGTGCTGGTGTCAGGGACAAAGGATTACAGGTGGAGACACACCATCAACAATCTAAGGCCCTAAGGAGAAACTGAGGTGAGACTCTGTACCGTCAAGATGTTTATAAGCAACTGTGTATGTGAGGTGATTGAAAAGCCACACACAGGCCCAGGCAAGATGCATGCTCCAAGAAGACCCTAAGCTTTTTCCGTGGGATGCTTCAGAGACTCAGTGTGCCTGGCTAATCACTTAAGGATTTCCCCCAGCACAAAGCCATTCTGCACTGGGAGAGGTGGTCATTTTTACATATGTTCAGTTTTCAACCAAAGAAAATCATCAGCATACTAAGAAATAGTAAAACATTTGAAGGAAAAAATGGCAGAAACCATCTCCAGAGAAATACAGGCATTGGATACAAGACAAAGACTTCAGACACTTTTTTTTTTTTTTAAGTACTAGTTTGACCAATGTGAAAATTACTGGCTCTAGGAGTTACTGATTAACTTCTAGAGAAACATGTAAATAAGGTATGTGTTTCTATGAGGATCTTCTTTGATCCTTTATGTATTGCAGGTAGAATTATTTTTGAACAATGCTCCACTCAGAAAATCAGTTATTAGCTTATTCATTTTTTCACTCATTTACTCCCTCCTGCCAAGCCCACAGCCTGGCTAAATGGTTAAAACAGATAACAGAATAGACAGAGTTTGTGCTCCTAAGTTCCGAGAAAGCCTGTTCATTCTGTTCTGTTTGGCAGAAAAGTCTGTCACCTGTCATGCATTGTCATCTGACATGTGAATTCCTTCTAAATCAAGCCTGTAGGCTTCCAGTTCTTCCTTAAAAGAAATAAATGGCTGGGGGTGGAAAATTCATAGGCAATACCCCATCTTTAATTATTTGGAATAATTGAAGTGGAAAAAAGTCTCTGTTGGTGAAAAGCCTAATTCTATTTTTTTTCCCTTGAATCTATTTGTCTCTTCCACTGTATAATCATTAGGAATTTGATTTAGGTCATACGTGAATAGTCTAGTGATTTTCCCTAGTTTCTTCAATTTAATTTTTAAAAATTATTATTTTTCTTTTATAATATAAATTTATTTATTTTAATTGGAGACTAATTACATGAATCGTGAACTCCCTGATGTTCAAGCTGGTTTTAGAAAAGGCAGAGGAACCAGAGATCAAATTGCCAACATCCACTGGATCATGGAAAAAGCAAGAGAGTTCCAGAACAACATCTATTTCTGCTTTATTGACTATGCCAAAGCCTTTGACTGTGTGGATCACAAGAAACTGTGGAAAATTCTGAAAGAGATGGGAATCCCAGACCACCTAACCTGCCTCTTGAGAAATCTGTATACAGGTCAGGAAGCAACAGTTAGAACTGGACATGGAACAACAGACTAGTTCCAAATCAGAAAAGGAGTACATCAAGGCTGTATATTGTCACCCTGTTATTTAACTTCTATGCAGAGTACATCATGAGAAATGCTGGACTGGAAGAAACACAAGCTGGAATCAAGATTGCTGGGAGAAATATCAATAACCTCAGATATGCAGATGACACCACCCTTATGGCAGAAAGTGAAGAGGAACTAAAAAGCCTCTTGATGAAAGTGAAAGAGAAAAGCGAAAAAGTTGGCTTAAAGCTCAACATTCAGAAAACGAAGATCATGGCATCTGGCCCCATCACTTCATGGGAAATAGATGGGGAAACAGTGGAAACAGTATCAGACTTCATTTTTTGGCTCCAAAATCACTGCAGATGGTGACTGTAGCTATGAAATTAAAAGGCGCTTACTCCTTGGAAGAAAAGTTATGACCAACCTAGATAGCATGTTCAAAAGCAGAGATATTATTTTGCCAACTAAGGTCTGTCTAGTCAAGGCTATGGTTTTTCCTGTGGTCATGTATGGATGTGAGAGTTGGACTGTGAAGAAGGCTGAGTGCCGAAGAATTGATGCTTTTGAACTGTGGTGTTGGAGAAGACTCTTGAGAGTCCCTTGGACTGCAAGGAGATCCAACCAATCCATTCTGAAGGAGATCAACCCTGGGATTTCTTTGGAAAGAATGATGCTAAAGCTGAAACTCCAGTATTTTGCCCACCTCATGTGAAGAGTTGACTCATTGGAAAAGACTCTGATATTGGGAAGGATTAGGGGCAGGAGGAGAAGGGGACGACAGAGGATGAGATGGCTGGATGGCATCACGGATTCAATGGACGAGAGTCTGAGTGAACTCCGGGAGATGGTGATGGACAGGGAGGCCTGGCGTGCTGCGATTCATGGGGTCACAAAGAGTTGGACACGACTGAGCAACTGAACTGAACTGAATTACTTTATAATATTGTATTGGTTTTGCCATACATCAACATGAATCCACCACTGGTGTACACGTGTTCCCCATCCTGAACCCTCATCACACCTCCCTCCCCGTACCATCCCTCTGGGTCATCCCAGTGCACCAGCCCTGAGCATCCTGTATCATGCATAGAACCTGGACTGATGATTCATTTCGCATATGATATTATACATGTTTCAATGCCATTCTTCCAAATCATCCCACCCTCACCATCTTCCACAGTCCAAAAGACTGTTCTATACATCTGTGTCTCTTTTGCTGTCTCTCATACAGTGTTATCATTACCATCTTTCTAAATTCCATATATATGCATTAGTATACTGTATTGGTGTTTTTCTTTCTGGTTTACTTCACTCTGTATAAGCCTAATTATTCTATAATTTCTGGAGAACTGTATTTTATTCCTTTAAGTTTAAAGAATCTAACTGGATTGACTGTTAAAAGAATATGGATTGCAGAAGTCCTGTAACATCTGCAATGAATGTATAATTTGTTAAGATATTTTTATAATTTTAAAAATAATTTATGTATTGTAAAGATGAAACAGAAGCTGAAATCAAGATTTCCAGGAGAAATCTCAATAAACTCAGATATGCAGATGACATCACCCTTATGGCAGAAAACGAAGAAGAACTAAAGAGCCTCTTGATGAAAGTGAAAGAAGAGAGTGAAAAAGTTGGCTTAAAACTCAACATTCAGAAAACTAAGATCATGGCATCTGGTCCCATCACTTCGTGGGAAATAGATGGGGAAACAGTAGAAACAGCGACAGACTTTATTTTGGGGGGGCTCCAAAATTATTGCAGATGCTGACTGTAGCCATGAAATTAAAAGACGTTTCCTCCTTGGAAGAAAAGTTATGACCAACCTAGATAGCATATTCAAAAGCAGAGACATTACTTTGCCAACAAAGGTCTGTCTAGTCAAGGCTATGGGTTTTCCAGTGGTCATGTATGGATGAGAGTTGGACTGTGAAGAAAGCTGAGCACCGAAGAATTGATGTTTTTGAACTGTGATGTTGGAGAAGACTCTTGAGAGTCCCTTGGACTGCAAGGAGATCAAACCAGTCCATTCTAAAAGAAATCAGTCCTGAATATTCATTGGAAGGACTGATGCTGAAGCTGAAACTCCAATACTTTGGCCATCTGATACGAAGAACTTACTCATTTGAAAAGACCTCAATGCTGGGAAAGATTGAAGGCAGGGGGAGAAGGGCAAGACAGAGGATGAGATGATTTGATGGCATCACCAACTCAATGGACATGAGTTTGAGTAAACTCCAGGAGTTAGTGATGGACGAGGAAGCCTGGCATGCTGCAGTCCGTGGGGTTGCAAAGAGTCAGACATGACTGAGTGAACTGAACTGATAATTTTAAAAATAATTTATGTATTGTATAGAAAGTACTGAAAATACAAAACCAGTACAAAGAACAAAGCATATAATCCCAGTACTCTGCTGCTTTTAAAAATTAATTTTTATTGGAGCATAATTGCTTTACAATGTTGTGTTAGTTTCTCTTGTACAGCAAAGTGAATCAGCCATATGTATACATATATTCCCTTCTTTTTGGATCTCCTTCCCAATTATGTCACCATAGACCACTGAGTAGAGTTCCCTGTGCTATACAGCAGGTTCTCATTAGTTATCTGATTTATATCTAGTATCAATAGTGTATCTGTGTCAATCCCCGTCTCCCGATTTCTCTCAGACCCCTCTTCCCTCTGGGTGTCCACATGTCTACATCTGTGCAGAGACAACTGCTTTTAACACCAGTCCACATCCTTTATCTGATTCTTGGACCTGGGTCTGATAATTCAGAATTTCTCAAATTTTTTTCATTACAATAAAAAAAAAATTTAAATCATGAAAGTATGATAACATATTTACAGGAGACTTGGAAAATACAGAACAAACTTACATATAATTTCACTTATATTACAATTATTTTTAAGTAGATAAATTAAGATTTTTAGTTGGAGTTTAAATATCAAATTCTCAAAAATTAATAGAATGAATAGACAGAAAAGTAGAAGGATATAGTAGACCTGAAAAGCATTCTGAACCAATTTAACATAATTAAGATTTATACAATTTTCACACAATAGCAGGATACAAATTCTATTCATGTTCCCATAGACCATAAACCAGGAGACATTGGAATATATCCAGAGACATAAAACAAGGTGCAAAACCTTCATGGTCTACAAGTATTGAAATCATACAGAGTCTGTTCTCTTATTATTGTGTAATAATGTTAGAAATCAGTATCAAAAGATATTTGAAAATAACCCACTTAATTTCAAGTGCAATGTGACATTTACAAAAGAGAGCTTTGACTTAGCCATTGAAAACCTCAGTGAAGTTAGAAGACTGGAAAAGCACAGAGGGTGATTGCAGAGAAGAAAGCATTTAAATGAGATGAATTTCTCAAATTTTAGTAAGGAAATTCATGTTTATACCAAAATCTGGTTTGATTTGGTATTGAGACATAATTGAAATATGACAGTACATTAGTTTTAGGTGTATAACATAATGATTTGACATATGTATATATTGCAAAATCATTGCCACAGTAACTCTAGCTAATATCCATCATCAGAGTTGTATTTTTTCTTGTGATGAGAACTTTTAAGATCTTAATTTTCAAATATACTATACAATACTGTTAGCTATTGTTACCATGGTGCCCGTTACATCACCAGTGTACATTACATCATCAGGACATATTTATTTCACAACTGGAAGGACATTTGACCACCTTGATTCATTTCTCCATTGCCCCTGGCAACCAGCAATCTGTTCTCTGTAACCATGAGAAAACGGTCATTTAAAATATTCTTAGAGAGCTAAAGGAAAGCATGGGAAAAGAGCTAAGGAGAGTCAGGAATCAACATAAGAGCACAATGAGAATAGAGACAGAAATTATGTAAAGGAACCAAACAGGAATTCTGAAGCTGAAAAGTACAATAAGGTTTCCCCTACTCCCTGAAAGCAGAGCATTTCTGTGAAACTTTTTCATAAGCCAAAGTGGCATAAAGTGGAGAAGCAATTACCTTAGGTTACATATTGCTAATGGATGCACAAAATACATCAGGATAAAGCACAGATGCTCACATACACAGTTCAAAACTACGCTGGCTTGATGCTGAGATGCTGAGTGTAGTTCCTGGAGAAGTACTGTCTCTACAATAGCTCACTGCAACAAATGCTGAAGGCTATTTTCACCTTTTTTTCTGAAAAAGTGAATATTCTCTTCTGACTTCTTTTGGTTAGTAAAAAGTTACTAACATTGGTCTTCTGTAAAAGTGAAATGATATAAAGCTAACTTTCAAAAAGTGTGAGGTACCTGTAACTACATTGAAAAATTAGCTAGAGGGGTTCAACAGCAAATTTAAACAGGAAAAACAATCAATGAACCCAAAGATGGGACAGTGGCAATTATAAGCCTGATGAGCAGAAAGAAAAAAGAATAAGAAAAGTGAACAGAGTTTAAGAAACTTACAGAACCTCATCAAGTAGACCAAAATAGGCATTATGGAAGTCCCAAAAGTAGAAGAGAAAAAAGATCAGAGAGTGTATCTAAATAATAGCTGAAAACTCTTCATATTTAAGGTAAGACATGAATCTGAATTCAAAAAACTCAATGAGTTCCAAGTAGGGTAGAACGAAAAAGACCCATACTGAGACACATTATAATTAATCTGTTGAAAGACAAAAAGAAAAATCTTCAATCAGCAAGAGGAAAGTTACTCATTGTATATAAAGAATACCCAGTAAGATTATCAGCCAATTTCTTATTGGAAAACTTGGAGGCCAGAAGTCAATGGGATGATATATTTAAAGTCCTGAAAGGAAAAAAAAAATTATCAGGTGAGAATTCTATATTCAGCAACACTGTCCTTCAAAAATAAGGGAGATAGTAAGACATTCCCAGATAAGCAAAAACAAGGAATTCATTACCACTGGTTGTGCCCTACATGTGATGCTGCAGGGATTTCTTCAGGATAGAGTGCAAGGATGTTATAAAGCTACTCACAGCCCTGGGAAGATGCTGGTCTCTGGTAAAGGTAAATACATGGAGAAAGTCTTTGTTAACTAGTATATAAGATATAAAGATGTAATTTGTGGCATCGATAGCATAAAGTTGGGGGCAAATAGAATTGTAAAGAGTAGAGTTTTTGTATGTCACTGAAGTTAAGTTGGTATCAATTCAAAATAGATTGTCATAACTTTAGAATGGTGATATAAATCCCCATGGTGGCCACGAAGAAAACACATGTAGAATATACACAAAAGGGAATGGGAAGGAAATCAAAACACGTAACTACAAAAAAAAATCAACTAAATACAAAGGAAGGCAGTAATAGAGGATATGAGGGACCAAAAAAAGGCTATAATGCATACAGAAAACAAACAGCAAAATGGCATAAGTAAGTCTTTCCCTGTTAATAATTACTTTAAATGTAAATAGCTTAAATTTCCCAGTCAAAAGGCTACACTGCCAGAATGGATAAAAAATAAAAAGCATGATCTACTTTTATGCTGCCTATAAGAAATTTAGATCTAAGGACACATAGATTGAAAGTGAAAGATGGAAAAAGATATTCTATACAAATAGTAATAAAAAGATAACGGAGGTGACTATATAAATAGCAGATAAAATATACTTTGTCAAAAACTACTGTAAGAGATAAGGAAGGACATTATATACTGATAAAAGGGTCAATTCACCAGGAAAATGTAACAAATGTAAACATATATGCAACAAGAATCAGAGTCCAAATATATGCAGCAAATATTGAAAGCATTGAAGAAAGAAAAGGACAGCTCTGTAATAATAGTAGGAGACTCAGTACCCAACTTTAAGTAACCAGACAGAAGACCAATAATGAAATGGAAGACTTGAACAAACCTAGAAACCAGTTGGACCTAACAGACACATACAGAGCGCTCCACCCAACAACAGCACAAGACACATTTCTCTCAATTGCATGGGGAACAATGTCCAGGACAGGCCCCCAAACAAGTCTTAATAGATTTTTTAAAAGACTGAAATCATACAAAGTATCTTTTCCAACCACAATGGAATGAAATTCGAAATCAATAGCAGAAGGAAAACTGAAAAATCCACAAATATGTGGAAATTAAACAACATACATTTCAACAACCAGTGAGTCAAGAAAGAAATCACAAGGGAAATTGGGAAAATACCTTGAGACAAGTGAAAACGAAAACATAATATACCAGAACTTATGGGAGACACTGAAAACAGTGCTAAGAGGGAAATTTATAGTTGTAAATGCTATAGGAAGGTCTCTAATGAACAACCTAACTTTCTACTCTAAGCGTCTAGAAAAAAATGATACTGGCTGACAGTTTATGTTCCAAGGCCTCAGAGACCATGCTTCCTGGATGGTATGACCCACCATAACTTCAAATGTTCCCTCATTGTTTCAACATCCGTAGCTCCAAACTTTCTCCAGCCCACACGTCCATATTTTGCAAGATATTTTAACTGAGTGTTATGTTCAGCACATCCCAAAATGAACTCTCCACCTTCTCCAGGAAACTTGGCTTAGCCTCTGTGGTTCAAATCCCAACTCTTGTCTGGTTCCATTCTCTTTCTGGCCACCCCCCACCCCACTCACGTTGGAGACAGTGTCTCCACTGCTTTACTCCATCTGTCTCCTTTCTTGTAAAGCCGAAGTTCTCACAAAATAGAGCCAACTGGATTCATCCTGAGTGCAAAAAAGAGCGAGCACCATTGTGTCCCCTTTTCTGTTTTTATCTCCTTGATTTTGAACTATTGTTGAGCACCTCCTATGGGTCAAAGCAAGATAAAAATCACTTTACTGCCCTCAAGGAGATGTCAGTTTCCTTGAGGGGAAGTCAAATTATAGAAACAAAAAGTCAAGTGATGAGACTGACAATGGAGGCACGTGTAAGATGCTGCAGGGACACAGACGAGAAAATGTCAGTCAAGATTGGTGAGCAGAGAAGGTCTTATGATAGGTGATATTTGAACTGAGTCCTGGATGATTCATTGGAGCAAAGTGGATCAGAGGGGTGGCATATTGATGGAAAGGATAGAGAATGCATGGGCTTGGCACCGTTTAAAGGAACTTTGGCTAATTCTGTATGACTCACACTTTTATAACAGCCGCAACACATTATTACTACAACAGCCCTGTGAGGCAGGGAGCACTATTATCCCCATTTTACAGATGAAGGATTTGAGGAGAAAAGAGATTAAGTGATCAGCCTGCGGCTACACAGCTGCTCAGAGAAGTTGAGTTTTCAGTCTAGGAGGAGGGGATGCATATTCACTCTGAAGCCCAATACTCTGAGCAGAAAAGACAAATCTCTTGACACTTAAACCAAACAGCTCTGCTGAAACATTGCATTTCCTCTTGACCCAAAACAAACTCAGACCTGAAGCTACATTTTTACCACCTCCACCCCTACCCCCCATGCTTAACAAGACACAGTATCTTGTTTCTAAGGGGGTAAGACATGCTTATAAACAAGACTGCAAAGGATCTTAAGACAACAAATCACTCATAAAAAAGGGAACATTCTGATGAGTAAAGTGTAAATGAATCAGAAACATATGGATTCAGTCTACTTTAAAAGGCCCAGTGGAGTTCTGAGCGAAGGGTAAAAACCCTTGGAGGAGGTTATACTGGGGGATATTTCCAAACCCAGGGCTATTAGTTCTGGCCAGGCCCAGAGATAGGCTGGTAAGTGGATCTCTGAGGAAACCGGCATAAAAAGAGCTTCAGAAAGGTAGGAGGGTCATTTTATCTCAAATCTTCAAGTCCAGACTTGGAAATTTTCAAAGCCACATACCTCCTAGAAACACCTTTCCTGAACATCTCATTCTGGCCCTGGTCTGGGACACTAGGGCCAGCCAGCCAACGATTTCTCTTTAGAAACTCTAGTTTGTCCAACTCCAGAAGGGTGTCTACACCCTTTGGCTGGACCAAAACCCTTCATCTTTCGCAAAGGTTCTCTCCCTTTGACTGTGAACCTTATCCAGGCCATGGCCTTGGAAGAGGAAATAAGGGCCATGGTTCCCTTTGGCAGCATCAGATAAGACATGAATATGCACAGAAATACTGAACACGTTCCACTAAACAGGAAGCAATATAAGAAAAAGAAGCATGCAGATGATCAGTCTGCATGGGTTACATTAGCCACGAAAATAAACAGGACTAAAGAGTCCAGGCTGGCTTAATGGAAACCAGGCAATGAGCAGGTGTGTGTCCCTCGGCATAATCATCTTGGGGGTGCCCTGTGCCTTTCCTGGGGTCCCACATGGGATGAAAGTTCAACCACAAGGAGCATGGTGGGCTCAGAGTCACCCGGGATTTGCTCTGTTTCTTTACCCTCCTGGTGCCCGCTTCCAGATGAGAACCCAGACTGCTCTGTTGCTGATTTTTCTCATTGTCACAGTGGTGTTATGGTAACAGGCCTTTCTCATCCACTGCTGATCGAATCAAGTTTTGGGGGGAGTACTAAGGAGAATGAGCAAGTGGAACAGTATTCTCCCCAAATGCTCCTGAAATTGACATCGTCTGTTTTCACAGCCCAGCTTCCTCCTTCCAAGACCACATCCAGGCAGCCAGGAAGGTGGGCTGGGCAGCCACACTCCCTGACTGCTGACTGCTCACCACTGGACTGGCTGCAGTCAGGGGCTGTGCTGAGAAGAAAGGCACCGTAGGGCCGCTTCTGCTCAGCACCCCCACGTCCGCATCATCAGCTTCATACTCAGATGGGCCTCATCAAGGCTCCGGGTCACTCCCTGCTAGTGCTAGAGCTAACACAGGATGTTCTGGGTGAGGCTGGTGGGGGAGCTGGGTCTCAAGGGAATTTTCTGTGCCTCTGGAAGTCCCCACTGTCACCCCCTCCCCAAGACAGGCTTTCCTCTCTCTTGTTGATGTCTGAGGTCTGTCATCTTAGAGATTTATTTCTTTAGCAGAAGACGGATTCTTGAGATCACTGATGAGAACTTGTATGTGCATCTTAACATCAAAAGATGGAGGAGGGGAGGGAAGCTGTGGTAACGGGCTGGAGCCGGGGGAGGCAGGTGTCACACTGAGTGGTAAAGGTAGGCAGGATGGCAGGAGCGAGGCTGAGAACCTTGGAGACACCCTGTACTCGCTTCCCCACCCCCACCCCTGGTTGTTGCAGGAGGAAAACAGAGGGTGCTCCAGAGGGCTGAGAGCCCCCTGCCCCTCTCCACAATGCCTGTCCCCAGTCAAGGTGTATTTGCTGTCAGGCTGCTGAGTGCCAGGCACAGCTCTGGACCCTGGGAAAGCAGGAGCCGCAGGGACCCTGATGCTGGTCAGAGGATCCGGGAGCAGCTGGAGCCTTGGAACCAAAAGAGGCCAGTGTTGTCCCTGTCACGCTTCCGTAGGCCCCTCCAGCTCCAGATGCTTCTTTAGCTGGTCCTGCCTCGGCAGGGAGAACCTGAGCTTTCTAAGGAGATTCTTTAGACACAGTGATAAGCTTGACGGAGTGCAGAGCCCGAAGGGGTGGCCTGGGCTGACCACAGCCAAGAAGGGAATGCAGAGGCGAGTCATGCCCTCCGGCGACGTTACTCCCTGCACAGGGGCAGGGCCTAGGCTGGATCTGACCCCGCCTCCCAGAGGACAGAGGCTTCTGGAATCCAGTTACTCATCCCCGGTAGCCCAGAGTCTCCGAACCCACAGGACTGAGCGCCCTGGTACCCTGAGGTCCAGCCTCTGGACCTGGAGCGCTGTTGGCCAATGTTCTCAGTCTCCTGTGGATGGACAGAAAGGTGAAGAGAGGGAGAGAGAGCTGGGGTAGGGGTGCAACAGAAGGGATGAAATGGGTGGTGGGCTTCTTGCCCAGCTTACCCGTCTGTTTCTCCATTGCTGCCCTGTAAATAAATTCTTCAGTCCCATTTTTCTAGATTCCATATATACATGTTAGAATACAATATTTATCTTTCTTTTTCTGATTTACTTCACTCTGTAGAATAGGTTCTAGGTTCATCCACCTCATTAGAACTGACTCAAATACATTCCTTTTTATGGCTGAATAATATTCCATTGTGTGTATATACCACAATTTCTTTATTGATTTATCTGTCGATGGACATCTAGGTTGCTTCCATGTTCTAACTATTGTAAATAGTGCTGCAATGAAGAATGGGATACATATGTCTATTTCAATTTTGGTTTCCTCAGGGTATAGCCTAGGAGTACAGGGTCATATGATTGTTTTATTCCTAGTTTTTTAAAGAATCTCCATACTGTCTTCCATAGCGTCTGTATCAATGTTCATTCGCACCAACAGTGCAAGGGCATTCCCTTTTCTCCTCACCCTCTCCAGAATTTATTGTTTGTAGACTTTTTGATGAGGGCCACTCTAACTGGTGTGAGGTGATATTTTATTGCAGTTTTGATTTGCATTTCTCTAATAATGAGTGATGTTAAGCATCTTTTCATGTTAGCCATCTGTATGTCTTCTTTGGAGAAATGTCTGTTTAGGTGGCAGGTGGGTTTTTTACCACTGAGCCATCTGGCCTTCCTCTAGAGGCAAGGAGCCCAAAGCCAAGACCATGGGCATCTGTCTGCAGTGTGATGGCACCTGGATTCCAGCTTTCCATTCTACCAACTCTTGGTGTGTGCCTCAAAGCAGTAGCAAATCAGCCAAACACTGTTCTAAGGGCAGCAGCCTCATAAGGCACTCTCACTGCGTCCATTTAACAGATGAGCACACTGAGGCCCAGAGAGGGCAGTTAACTCTCCTGAGTCCCAGGGCTGAACAACAGAGCAGGGATCTGAACCCAGACTGCCAGGCTGACGGCTGTACCCCCTGGATCATTGAGCTAGTCTGGCTACTTGGACAAAGCTCCATGCTGGCTTTGGCTTACACAAGGGAATACAATAAATAAGTGGTGTGGTCATGGCCCTTGAGGGCTTGACCGCTGCCAAGACTGAAGCAGTCTTCCCAGACCGGCCTGAGGGCCTGCTGCCCAGGCTGGATTCCCCACACTCTGCATACGGCTTCAGGCCTCTGCACTTCAGGGACACGGTCAGTCACCTCCCCCCTTTCCCAGCACATCAAACCCTCACAGCGACTGAAATCCCACCTCAGCAGCCTCCACCTATTCTTCCGGACAGGTTGGCCAGAGCGCCTCTCCTCCCCAGAGCGTGATTCTGGAGTAACAAGAAAGGACTCGGCCGTCCTTGCTAAGCTTCACGACAAAGATGCTGTGTGTGAGGCCAGAGGATGTGGCTGAGTCGGGCCTGCTGCCTGGGCTCTGGCCTCAGCCAGCGGTGAACCAGGTCAGGGCGCCGGGTGACAGGAGGTGCTGCACCGGCCGAGCCCGCCAGGCCCTGCTCGGGCAGCAAGGTCACTCTCATCCATCCACTCACAAATGGGCCACTTGGCACTTTAGACGCCCTGACTATGCTCGCCTGCAGGACCAGAGGATGGGGTCTGGCGTTTGGTCCAGACTCTGTGCCCCTGGGACCCCTGGGAACCTTGAAGATGTGTTGTAAGTTAGCAAAAGCCAAAGACAGGATTTCCTCAAGGGCTTGATGCAATAGCATCAAACAGGGCTCAAAGGAAACTGATGCCATGGTGACAAGAATACAAAGAAGGTCCCTGGGCACAGGACTCCTTCTGGAGCTCTGAGCCCGCTCGTGGGGCTGTTAGAAGCTGATACAGGATGCTGAAGCCAGAGCCCTGTCTCCTTCCTGGGGGACCAACTGCACTTGGAGACAGGGTGGGTGAGGGGTGGATATGTACAGAGGTTCTGTCTGCCTTGCTGTTCATCTGTGGCTCTGGGGTCACTGAGTCTCTTTCCAAAGGGCCAGTGTCTCTCCTTTCCCGTGGGGGGTAGGCAGCCACATCACTGGGGTGCCAGGGGCCCTAGGGGCAGCTTGTCACAGCAGCTTGAGCAAGGAAATGCTGCCTGGAAAAAAATATAGCAGTTGAACCAATGCAGGCATAATGTCCATGAGCAGGAGGAACGTGATAAACCAAGGGAGACAGGAAGGATGCCCCCTTCCCTTCCTGGAGCCTGACTTGGTTTTGAAAACATCCAAGGGGGCTCACGTCTCTTCCAGGAAAGAAAGTGGGCTTCACCAAGGCAAGGCTGCCCTGGCACGATGCCCCGACCCCTGGCACCCAGAGCTGAAACACCCTCCAGCATCGGGCCCCAGGGTCAAGATCACTAATGTCATTTCCCACTCCCTGCCCCCACCCCTGCCTTCCCTTCAGTGCCCACCTCTGCCTCACAGGAAAGGCCTAGAACTTGGGCAGGTGGCTGCTTGGGCTCTGGCAGGTTCCAGGTGGTGGCAGCCACGTGTGGGATTTAGCCCCGCATGCAGCCCTGGGGACAGGCACTTACTACAAGCCGTGCAGAAAACTGAAGGCCATATTCTGCCCACAGTGATACACACCCCCCGCTTCCCTTCTCCATCACCCCATCAAACCACCATCACCTCCTCCTCACACCACTCCAACCTCTCCCTATTCCCTCCTCCTCCCCTCCCTGTCTCTCCCCTAGCTCACAATCCATAAACCTCATCTACAAACTGCCCTGGACATTCCTCTCAGACACAAATTCCACAAACAGCCAAACAAGAAGAAGAACAATGGTGGAAGAAAGTGTATTGACTTGGGGTCACCAGCTCATATCCTTTGGCCTCTGCCTGATTTGGGAAGGATCCCAAAAATGCTCATGGGCCGGGCCTCATGGGAACAGAAAGGCTGCTGGGGCTATGCCCATCATACAGCTATCCTTGGCAAAGAGGACAGCTCCGAGGCAACCCAGTGCCATCTGTTGTTGAACCGAACGAGCTGCCTTGACCAGAAAAGTGGACAGACTTGGTTTTAATTTTTCCTCTCTGGAGAGAAAAGGAAAAGGAATTCTGGCCATGGTGAGATCTAGACTCTGCAAATGTCAGGCCCAGGTCTATCTATGCATGGAAGTAACTCCTCGGGCCTCCCTTCCCCACACCCACCTCTGGAGATACACCATAATAAAGTATTAACAACTGGCTCTGCTCTTCTGACTGATACGGGGAAACTTTCTTTTTAAGACTTTTGTGCTCTGTTGCTGCCAAATCATTAGTGACTCTGCCTGTAAGGCGGGCTGAGGTGCCTTTCTCTGGACAGGCTCCATCAATCCGTGCCCCTGGTGAGCAGCAGCTGTCTGAGACTGGGTTGCAGGGGCAGGGGGGTGACGCTTCACTCACCCGGGCCCAGCAGGGAACTTGGCCTTGGCTCTAGGACGCAGGTGCGCCCTGCTGGGAGGTGCCTAACAGCACCATGGGGAGGGACAGGGGATGAGGGGTGTGCCGCCCCTTCCCTGGAAGCCCAAGGGGCATCTGCTCCCAGCTCTTAGGAGGGATGAGGGATGGCAGAGGCGCAGCTTCAGAGGGAGAGAACAGCATTGCGCCTGAAATATTCCAAAGTCCTTGGGGAAAAGGGCTGGAAAGGGATGTTCAGGACAGTCGTGTCTCGAGTCTTTCATGTTGCTGGAAGCAATTCGGATAGTGAAAACGGAAGGCACAGGAAGTTCATGGATGGGTGTGGGGAAGCGAAGGGAGGCAGAGTGAGGGGCAGGGGAGAGGGCAAGGCTGAACAGCAGGAGGTAGGAGAGGACGAGGGAGAGAGAGAAAGCCAAACAAAGGGGAGTCGGAAGGCAGAAAGCAAAGAAGGGTGTTCTGAGGGGTGAGAGCTCGACAACACAGATAAATTAAGGTCAACTATACCACAACATAAAACAAAGATTACAAACTTTCCTGGTGGTCTAGGGGCTGAGACGGCACACTCCCAATGCAGGATGCCCAGGTTCAATCCCTGGTTGGGGAACTGGATCCCATATGCTGCAACTAAAGATCAAAAGCACAACTAAGACCTGGTACAGCCAAATAACTATTTTTTAAAAAATAAAAATTAATGTTGTAAAGTAATTAGCCTACAATCAAATAAATTTATATTAAAAATAAAAATTTAAAAATTTAAATTTCGAAAAGGATGAATTTAGAAGAGAGGGACTGCTTTCCTTCTTTTTGAAGACGGAGTAATGTTCCCCTGTGTGTACATTTCACATTTTCTTTATCCACCTGTCTGTCGATGGACATTGAGTGCCATTTGCAACAACTTGGGTGAACCTAGAGGACACTGTGCTCGGTGAAATGAGCCAGACTGCTGCTGCTGCTGCTGCTGAGTTGCTCAGTTGTGTCCACCTCTTTTCAACCCTGTGGACTGTAGCCCACTAGACTCCTCTGTCCATGGAATTCTCCAGGCAAGAATACTGGTGAGCTGCCATGCCCTACTCCAGGGGGATTCGTCCAACCCAGGGACTGAACCTGAGTCTCCTGCTTGGCAGGCAGATTTCTTACCATTGAGCTGCCTGGGAAGTCCATAAGCCAGACAGCAAAGGGGAAATACTGTACAATGCCCCTTATATGAGAAATCTCAAATAGTCACAGAAGCAGAAAGTAGAACAGTGCTTACTGGAGAACGAGGAGGGGGAAGTGGGGAGCTGCTGTTCAGTGGGTATAAAGTTTCGGTTGTGCTGTCCCTCAGTCGTGTCTGACTCTTTGCCACCCCCTGGACTGTAGCACGCCAGGATCCTCTGTCCATGGGATTTCCCAGGCAAGAATATTGGAATGGGTTGCCATGCCCTCCTCCAGGAAAAGTTCAGTTATGCAAGATGAATTAGTTCTAGAGATCTGCTGTACCATGTTGGGCTTATGGTCAACAAAACTGTATTATACACTTAAAACTTTGTTAAGAGAGTAGGTGTCACATTAACTTGTCACTATGCACACAACCATCAAACAGAGGGACACAATGACAGTGTGTCCCAGACAGTGTTCGGAGGTGATGGTATGTCATACTCTGAAAACAGGGTGATGGTATCACGGGTGTGCATTTGCGCCCAAACTCCTGAAACTGCATTCCTTAAACACATGCGGTTTACCGTATATCAACTATTCTTCAATAAAGCTGTTACAGAGAAGAAGGAAGGGACTATGATTAGGGAAGGCGGGCTGGGTCTTTGGAGATAAAGGTTAAAAGCTGTCAGCTCTTCCTAAAACTCAGACACATTCCCGGATGAAAATTTTCCATGTCCAAGAACTTTGCCCCCTTTTTTCGGTCTCAGTTGCCAGAGTTTAAAAGTCAAACTTCTTGTTGTTCAGTTGCTCAGTCGTGTCCAACTCTTTGCAACCCCATGGACTGTAGCCCACCAGGCTTCTCTGTTCTTCACTGTCTCCTAGAGTTTGCTCAGATTCATGTCAATTGGATCAGTGATACTATCTAACCATCTTATCCTCTTTTGTCCCCTTCTCCTCCTGCCCTCAATATTTCCCAGCATCGGGGTCTTTTCCAATGAATCAGCTCTTTGCATCAGGTGGTCAAAGTACTGGAGCTTTAGCTTCAGCACTTCCAATGAATATTCAGGGTTGATTTCCTTCAGGATAGACTGGTTTGAGCTCCTTGCTGTCCAAGGGACTCTCAAGAGTTTAAAAGTCAAACTTACTGCCCAAGTTTTGTGATCTCTTCAGATTAGGTGAGTGAAAATATCTCCATCTGTTTCTCTGAGAAAGTCCTGGTAGTGTGATGCTCAGATTGTAGCTAACCATAAGGCTCCCAAGCTTCAGCCAGTGTTTGCCCTTCAGGAAGTGGGGAACCTCAAAACTTGAATAAAGACCCAGGAGAAACATTCTTGACCCTTCTTGTCTCTGGAAGGGAAAAAGGTGTGTTCCACAGCAGTCAGATACATCTTGGTAGGAAGCAGGCTCCAGAGATGAGGATGCCCTGGGACAGGCAGGTCCCAAAGGGGCAGCTGTCCAGACACAGTGACCAGAGCAACCAGTTGGCCAGTTACGGGTTTCACGGTTGTCTTATTGCTTTGATTTATTTTTATTTACCTGATAGTTTAGTTGGTACCATGAGAACAGGTAGGGATTTCCTAACATCCCAAAGGCTATGCAGTGACAAGTCGATTGCTCTCTTCCACCTATGGCGGCCTCCCCTTTCCCCACCGGGCAAATGCTGACAACAGATCCCCTGAAAGGAGACTGTGGGGTTCTCTAACAGGCTTGACAAGGGACCCTGGCCCATCTCAGAGATAGAGTTGGAAAGGGTCCTCTGTGGGAGTGACACTTGAGCTGAGAGGCGAAGGACAAGCAGGGGTTTGTGGTGAAAGAAGGAACTGCATGTGCAAAGGCCCTGTGGGCAGTGTGGTCACAGCACTTTGGAGCAGAGGGCAAGCAGGTAGGGTGGCCCGTTTCGAGAGAGTGAGGTGGAGGCACATTCCAGGAGAGTGAGGTGGGGGCGGGCAGGGGCAGTGGGCAGAGGTGGCAGGGCTCCCCAAGCCATCTTAGGGTTGTGACCTTTATCTATATATGCATGCATGCTAAGTTGCTTCAGTAGTGTCTGACTCTTTGCAACCCCATGGACTGTAGCCTGCCAGGCTCCTTGGTCCACGGTGTTCTCCAGGCAAGAATACTGGAGTGGGTAGCCATTTCCTTCTCTAGGAGATCTTCTCAACGCAGGGATCAAACCCTCATCTCCTGCTGCTCCTGCATTGCAGCTGGGTTCTTTACGGCCATGCCTCCGGAGAAGCCTGACCTTTATCCACAGATTTAAGCCCTGAGAGTTTGGAGGGTATATGTGACAGATCCAGTTAATGTTTTGAAAACATAATCACTGTTGCTCCTGTGCAGAGAAGAGCACGAGCCAGCACGGAGGAGGGCAGAGGTGGAACAGGAAGAGACTGTACAGAGAGGAGATTGCACGGGAAGCCTCGGCAGCCCTGCCCCTCACCTGTTCAGCATCCCCTCTGCGTTCAGCCTCGGCCGTGGTGGACATTCCCAGGTGGTCTCCACTTCACACTCACAGCCCTAGCCTCAAATGCACTTTTTCCCTGCAGTGACCTCAGTGCTGGCGTAGTTGTTGGGGCACCTGTAATAATGACCCGAACTGCAGGAGAGCTTGTGCTTCCAGGAGCAGTCCTCAGCCAGTGGAGAACAGGAGATGATGCATAAACTATCCCCCTGGGCCATCAGGCTCTACTCTCTAGGTCCCACAGCGGTGACTCCACTTATACACTTGTATATGAACATTCCTTCTTCCCACGTCTGCCTGTCCCTCTCTTCTGATTCCTGGGACTACTTTTAAATAAGTGATCCTCACAGAAGGCCTTGTCAGTTCAGTTCAGTTCAGTCGCTCAGTCGTGTCCGACTGTGACCCCATGAATTGCAGCACTCCAGGCCTCCCTGTCTATTACCATCTCCCGGAGTTCACTCAGACTCATGTCCATCGAGTCCGTGATGCCATCCAGCCATCTCATCCTCGGTTGTCCCCTTCTCCTCCTGCCCCAAATCCCTCCCAGCATCAGAGTCTTTTCCAATGAATCAACTCTTTGCATGAGGTGGCCAAAGTACTGGAGCTTCAGTTTTAGTATCATTTCTTCCAAAGAAATCCCGGGGTTGATCTCCTTCAGAATGGACTGGTTGGATCTCCTTGCAGTCCAAGGGACTCTCAAGAGTCTTCTCCAACACCACAGTTCAAAAGCATCAATTCTTTGGCGCTCAACCTTCTTCACAATCCAACTCTCACATCCATACATGACCACAGGAAAAACCATAGCCTTGACTAGATGGACCTTAGTTGGCAAAGTAATGTCTCTGCTTTTGAATATACTATCTAGATTGGTCATAACTTTTCTTCCAAGGAGTAAGCGTCTTTTAATTTCATAGCTACAGTCACCATCTGCAGTGACTTTGGAGCCCCCAAAAATAAAGTCTGACACTGTTTCTACTGTTTCCCCATCTACTTCCCATGAAGTGATGGGGCCAGATGCCATGATCTTCGTTTTCTGAATGTTGAGCTTTAAGCCAACTTTTTCACTCTCCTCTTTCACTTTCATCAAGAGGCTTTTTAGTTCCTCTTCACTTTCTGCCATAAGGGTGGTGTCATCTGCATATCTGAGGTTACTGATATTTCTCCCAGCAATCTTGATTCTAGCTTGTGCTTCTTCTAGTCCAGCATTTCTCATGATGTACTCTGCGTAGAAGTTAAATAACAGGGTGACAATATACAGCCTTGACGGACTCCTTTTCCTATTTGGAACCAGTCTGTTGTTCCATGTCCAATTCTAACTGTTG
The DNA here is from genome assembly GCA_006408695.1 of Aepyceros melampus. Lineage (NCBI taxonomy): Eukaryota > Metazoa > Chordata > Mammalia > Artiodactyla > Bovidae > Aepyceros > Aepyceros melampus. The sequence goes on along the minus strand of SJXQ01011840.1, from coordinate 388,294 downwards.
CTTCCTGACCTGCATACAGATTTCTCAAGAGGCAGGTCAGGTGGTCTGGTATTCCCATCTCTTTCAGAATTTTCCACAGTTTATTGTGATCCACACAGTCAAAGGCTTTGGCATAGTCAAGAAAGCAGAAATAGATGTTTTTCTGGAACTCTCTTGCTTTTTCCATGATCCAGCGGATGTTGGCAATTTGATCTCTGGTTCCTCTGCCTTTTCTAAAACCAGCTTGAACATCAGGGAGTTCACGGTTCATGTATTGCTAAAGTCTGGCTTGGAGAATTTTGAGCATTACTTTACTAGCATGTGAGATGAGTGCAATTATACGGTAGTCTGAGCATTCTTTTGCATTGCCTTTCTTTGGGATTGGAATGAAAACTGACCTTTTCCAGTCTTGTGGCCACTGCTGAGTTTTCCAAATTTGCTGGCATATTGAGTGCAACACTTTCACAGCATCATCTTTCAGGATTTGAAATAGCTCAACTGGAATTCCATCACCTCCACTAGCTTTGTTCGTAGTGATGCTTTCTAAGGCCCTCTTGACTTCACATTCCAATATGTCTGGCACTAGATTAATGATCATATCATCATGATTATCTGGTCATGAAGATCTTTTTTTGTACAGTTCTTCTGTGTATTCTTGTCACCTCTTCTTAATATCTTCTGCTTCTGTTAGGTCCAGACCATTTCTGTCCTTTATTGAGCCCATCTTTGCATGAAGGGCTTGTAGGCTCTGCTTTATCTGTGTATTCCAAGTAAGAAGGAGGCACCTACAGGTGTCTAGGTAAGACAGGATGGGAGCTTGGACTAAAGTGGCAGTGGTGAGACTGGATAGATTGAAGAGCTATTTGGATGGTGAAATTAAGTGTTCGATGCAGCCACATGCTCCAGCACCACTGTCTCTTCTATTCCCTTGATATTTGGTGAGGCCCATCCAGGCTCACAGCTTGTGGTGAGTCTAGAATGGAGAAGGTGTTTTACAGTGGTGCAAATGGCCATGATGGATGGAGGCAGAACTCAATAGCCATTGCAAGATGAAGGTTACAGGTTCGGCAGTCCTTAATTCAGTTCAATTCAGTCGCTCAATTGTTTCCCACTCTTTGTGACCCCATGGACTGCAGCACTCCAGGCTTCCCTGTCCATGACCAACTCCCCGAGCTTGCTGAAACTCATGTCCATTGAGTCAGTGATGCCAACCAATCATCTCATTCTCTGTTGTCCCTTTCTCCTCCTGCCATTTATCTTTCCCAGCATCAGGGTCTTTTCCATTGAGTCAGTTCTTCACATCAGGTGGCCAAAGTATTGTAGCTTCAGCTTCAGCAGCAGTCCTTCCAATGAATACTCAAGACTGATTTCCTTTAGGATTGACTGGTTTGATTGTCCTTAATTGGTTGAGTTTAAAATGGGGTCTTTGGGGCTTGCCTGGTGGCTCAGTGGTAAAGAATCTGCCTGCCAATACAAGAGACACAGGTTTGATCCCTGGTCTGGGAAGATCCCGCATGCCTCACACAACTAAGCCTGTGCACCACAACTACTGAGCCTATGCTCTAGAGCTCAGGAACTGCAACTACGGAGTCCCTGGGCTATGACTACTGAAGCCCGTGCGCCCTAGAGCTGTGCTTGCAAGAGAAGCCTGCACACCACAGTGAGAGAATAGCCCCCGTTGGCCACAACTAGAGAAAAGCCCAAGCAGCGAGGAAGACTCAGCACAGCCCAAAATAAATAAACAAATAAACAAAACTGTAAAATGGGGCCTTTGGCAGGCATTGCTGGCATGAGCATCTTCTTCAGACAAGATGCACGGCCTTTGTAGCAGAGAGAGAAGGAGGACATGGAGGAGGGGTCTCGGCTGCTCACCCAGTGACAAAGAAATGGAGACTCACAGAGAGAGAGGTTGTCCTCCCAGGGCCCCGAGCAGTGCCTGATAGAACCGGTACACATGTTGCGGTCCAAATGGCTCCAAAGGCTGGCTTTTAACAGCAATCTCCTCTTCAACTTCCCTCTGCTCTGAAGCAGGGGAGGAGCCCCGCCAGAGCCCAGCCACAGCCATCTCTATTTATGCTGGCTCATTGGACCAGCTGATTGTCAGATTCTGTTACTTGGTAGAAGAGGCTCAAGATTTTCTTTTCCCATAGAGGGCTTATTTTAAATATTTTAAGGATAGAATAGACTTACATCATAATTATAAAAATTACTTACAGAATTAACAGGTTTATATTGTTTATACTTCCAAATGTAGAGAACAGGGAATTGTCTACACATTGAACTGTGTGTGTGCGAAGGCATTTCAGTTGTCTGACTCTTTGCAACCCTGTGGACTGGAACCCACCAGGCTCCTCTGTCCATGGGATTCTCCAGGCAAGAATACTGGAGTGGGTTGTCATGTCCTCCTCCAGGGGATCTTCCAGACCCAGGGATTGAAGCCAGGTCTCCCGCATTGCAGGTGGATTCTTTCTGAGCCACCAGAGAAGCCCAAGAATACTGGAGTGGGTAGTCTATCCCTTCTCCAGGGGATCTTCCTGACCTAGGAGTCAAACCAGGGTCTTCTACATTGCAGGCAGTTTCTTTACCAGCTGAGCTGCTATGCGGCTTCAAAAAAGGAGTAGGATTCCAAAGTGGGAGATGCAAAGGGATGGTTTGCTGCTAACAAACTGCTATAACACTCAGTGGTTCAGAAGACACCTACCTGTTGTCTTGCGCAAACTGTGAGGGGGGCCGGGCAGTTCTTCTGTCTGGGATTGGCTCAGCAGTGCCGGGGTGTCTAGGGGAGCCTGGCTCACCCATCTGGGATGGCTGAAATGGAGAGGATGTCTTGTCCTCCAGTTGTGGTCCAGCCTCACTCTCCTGGTGGAAAAAAGTTTCTGATCAGGTAGATAGAGGAAAAGCCCTGATGCACACACGCTTTCCCAGCCCCTCCATGTGTTGTGTTTGCTCATATTCCATCAGCCAAAACAAGCCTGTGATTCAAGGGGTGGAGAGACCCGCTCCCCTCTGCTGGGCACGTTGCAATGAGACATGCTTAGCAAGACTGGACGAGCGTGTAGTTTGTTTTGTTTTCCATCAGTTAGGATCAGAGGAAGCTTAACAGAAAGGATGGGCTTCAGGAAGTGGCTGGGGCTGGGCATTGTAGCCGATCTCCCACAGGTGTCAAAAACTCACAGAGGTGAGAGAGAGGAAGGTCTGCGAGGACCTGCCAGTGCTCTGTCTGGGCTAGGGAGAGGGTCAGGAAAGAAAGCTGGAGTCGAATCAGGGAGGGAAGGAGTGATGTCTTTCAGAGCTGGGCTGGCAGCCAATGACTGAACTAAGAGGTTGATCTCCACTTGCAGGGCAATGCCCCTCTCAGAAAGCATGCTCCATCACACACTGGGCAGCCATGGTGGCATAGTTCTCTTGCTCCTGGAACCTGAAGGGCAAGCAAAGGACCTGGGGTAGCCGGTCTACAGGCTGCCAAAGCTAAGGTGGCTGGAAAAGGTGAGCTGAGGAGTGAGACATGAGTAGCAGAGGTGAGATGAAGTGTTCATTGAAGTTAAGTCAAAGTAGGGGAACCCAGAGCGGGGTCCCGATTGGCTATGTGGGAGCTGAGAGCAACGAAACCAGCTGGAGAGACAGGAAACAGCATTTCATGAAGGTAAAAATTAACCCAATGAGGGAAGACCAGTCCCTGCGCAGCCTCAGGTCTCAGTGACGTTCCCCGGTGAACTTCCCACCCACGTTTTTGTGTGTTTACAAGTAACTCTCTTTCTCTGCAGGAGTTGAATGCATCTGTCCCACATCACGTGATGGGCTGTCCTCTCCTTAAGGCCCCGATTAGAACATCGGTTGGAATGAAATTTTGAAAAGAGGCATGGTGACCGGGAATAGGAGAATCTGTTGGTCAGACTGCAAAGCAGGGTGAATGTTCATGACCGCAGTTGTTTTATTTTTAAAATATAATTTTTGTTTATTTATTTCTTTGTTTTTGGCAGTGCTGGGTCTTCCTTGCTGCATAGGCTTTTCTCTAGTTGTGGAGTAGGAGCTACTCTAGTCGTGGTGTGTGGGCTTCTCATTGCAGTGGCTTCTCTTGTTGCAGAGTACAGGCTCTAGAGCACGTGGACTTCAGTAGCTGCGGCTCCCCAACTCTAGACCACAAGCTCAGCAGTTATGGCTCACGGGCTTAGTTGCTCTGTGGCATGTGGGATCAACCTGGTCCAGAAATCAAACCTATCTCCTGCATTGGCTGGCAGATTCTTTACCTCTGAGGCACCAGGGGAAACCAGGACTTGGATTGTTTTTTAAAAGGAGCTGCTCTTTTTCTACCTCCCCTAGCAACTGCTGCTGTTGCTGCTAAGTGGCTTCAGTCGTGTCCAACTCTGTGCGACCCCATAGACGGCAGCCCACCAGGCTCCGCCGTCCCTGGGATTCTCCAGGCAAGAACACTGGAGTGGGTTGCCATTTCCTTCTCCAATGCATGAAAGTGAAAAGTGAAATTGAAGTTACTCAGTTGTGTCGGACCCTCAGTGACGCCGACTGCAGCCTTCCAGGCTCCTCTGTCCATGGGATTTTCTAGGCAAGAGTATGGGAGTGGGTTGCCATTGCCTTCTCCCCTAGCAACTAGACATACCATAAAGTGAAAACGGAAGCCATCATATTTTCAGAAAATTTCTGGGATTAGGTAAAGTCTTAAAAGCTTCAAGAATGTTAGTTTGTATCTATTATTTCTTTCAGAAAATGTGTCAGTTCTCACTCTAGGTGCCAAAGAAGCCAGAAGCCATAGCTCACTCTGCCTTATTCCTTCTGGAATTTACCCAGTACATCTCAGCAGTGGCACAGGAAACGTATTTCCCTGGAAATCAGAAGTCACACAATAGGCCTCACCCCTCACAGCCCCACGGGGTACAAAAATCCCCATTCTATTTGAAATCCAATTATTCTGCTTCTATGTTGCCTCCTCTGCTGTTAAGTGAGGGCCAGCCCATCTGCCAAAGCACAGAAGGACACACGCACGACGTGGTGTGTCAGCCACTCCTGCTCCTCTTTTGTGAGATCAACCTTTGTAACACAATAGTCCACTGCCAGACTGTTAACCTTGGCTTGTTGGAAACAGACACTTCAACCATGAGACATCATTTGTCAGATACCGACCCAGCCTCTTTGGACACGAGTTGGTCCTTACAGAGAAAGCTACTAGGAATGGGAGCCTGAGCTACATCTCGGGCTGTATAGGCGCCTGCCCAGGTCACCATAAATACTGCTTCTTGTGAAAAAACACCACACTGAGTCCCACCATAAAGTGTGTGACGTTTGTGGGTTAGCATTGCGGCCCATGAATCTTCTTCCAGGAGAATTCAGAGTGCTCGAGTCCAGCCAAATGTTACCGTCAAAGCCTTTTCTAGTCTATTTGTGGCTACAGAACTGTCTTCTCTTTTGAGAACCCAGAATGCTGACAGCAAGGGCCAGCTCCCACTTCAAAGGCAGAGTTCAAAGCATATGCTTCTTTGGATTCGAGTGCCAGCAGGAGGAGGAGTCAGTGTCACAGGCTGGCCTTCATGCACATTCCACCTTGTCCCTGTCTTACCTTCACTGCAAGCTCAGAAACCACCGCTGTCCCTCTACTGGTCTTCTTACACACCAAGGGGACTCTGAGGTCCTCAGATGAGACAAATCTGGAGAGTGTCCCTGGTGCCACGGCTCTGCTCCCTCTTGAGCTACGTCTTGGTTTGGGCCATGACTTCTTCCCCCAGTGTCAGGCGCTCAGCTACAGATGAGAGGCGACTCAGCGAAGCTTCCTGATGCCAGCACTGCTGGAAAAGCATGTCTCCATGGCAACCACAGGGTTACCTCACCCAACAGCATTCAGATGTGACCGACCACAGAGCAAATTTTTTTTTTCAATGTAGAGGAAGCACTAGCTCTGTCTATAGAGCCAAGAGAGTTTTGCCTTTTTTTTTTTTTTTTGGTTTGTTTTTGATGTTATATCCGTCTCTTCAGAGTTTTTGGCGTAACATCATATGTTTGGGGAGCATTTTGTATATAGACAGTATTCTCCCTCATGCCTCAGCACACAGAGATAGCTTTGCTACGAAAATAAGACGACTTCTTCTAGGGAGACATGCCATTATTCATCTCTGCTCTAGTCACTGCCTATTGCCAAAGGGTTGTTTTTATGTTCTGAATCCAGAATTCCTCTTTCCTCACAGCCACAGCAGGGTCTGGCCCACTTGGCACTTGATGCAGTTTGTTCATGGGAAACCCAGGTGCTTGAGGTTGGGGTGGGAATAACTGCTGTCACAGTGACCTTCCACCTACCCCCCAGACTGGACTGGTTAACTCAGGGCACCCACGTGCTCTGCACTTCTCCACTCCATTGATCGGCTGGGAATCAGCAGCATTGGGAATGACATCTTCTGTCTCTCTGGGCTCCCCTAGGAGCTAACTTAATTGTCAGAAAACAATGGAGAAAAAAGATGTCCCTACATCCCCTTACATCATGGGTTCTCAACATGGGGGAGAGGAGGGATTTCATCCCCTGGGAACAACTGGGCAATGCCTGGGAGCATTTTTGGCTGCAGGGAACCCCAGTGCACAGAAGGACTTCTTGTGACTGCAGTTTGCAGGGGGTGGGTTCTTCCTCGAAAATGATTTCTTCTCCGAATTCTGATCTCAGTCTGTGCTGTCTAGCACTGCCTATTTGTTAAAACTCCTTTCTGCACAATTCATGTGAGCATAAGTCCTTTCTTTAAGCTCTAACCAATAGACTTAGAAAAAAGTAGCTCATTTACTTAAGAGCCATAATCTTACCTCCAATCTCTCTCTCTCTGGAAGTTTTACCACAGGTGGAAACAGGGCAACACATGAAATGATCTTCAGAAGCCGTCTCATGGCCGTGTCTAAAATCTACTGTTTTCGCTTAATTGGCACTTCTCTGCTATCACTAGCTTTCTTTATATGTCTTGGATTATTACCTAAGATGTGATGTGTTTGCTGAATTATATGGCTTGCAGTTTTATGTGTTCCTTAAAAATAAGAGGGCTTCCCTGGTGACTCAGTGGTAAAGAATCTGCCTGCCAATGCAGGAGACCCAGGTTCGATCCCTGGGTAGGGAAGATCCTGTGAAGAAGGAAGTGGCAGCCCACTCCAGTATTCTTGCCTGAAGAAGCCCATGGACAGAGGAGCCTGATGTGCTACAAGGTCTATGGGGTCATAAAAGAGTCCGACATGACTTACCCACTAAACAACAACAACAAGAGCGAGAATAGTAGGAAGCATGAGAGGAGCTTAATCCCTGGAGTCCCCCAGCATGCAAGCCAGCAACTGAGGTGGGACTGGACAAGTTCTCATCTTCAGTCGCTTCGGTTCCACCACTGGCTTTCTCACCAGGACCGCTTTTGTTCCAGAGCGTGAGTGGCTAAGTCATATCAAGGCAAACTCAGGTCAAGATTACAAACATCCAGGCCCTCTGAATGTCTTAGCCGTTTGCTCACTGCCATGGGGAGGATGGTGTCAGGCCAAGCGAAGAAGCTTGCTCTGTGGGCTCTCAAGGCAGAGTGGACTGGGTTGAAATGGTGGTCCCCTGGGAAGCATTCCTTCTTTGGAAGGAATGATGCTAAAACTGAAGCTCCAGTACTTTGGGCACCTTATGCGAAGAGTTGACTCATTGGAAAAGACCCTGATGCTGGGAGGGATTGGGGGCAGGAGGAGAAAGGGACGACCGAGGATGAGATGGCTGGATGGCATCACAGACTCAATGGACGTGAGTCTGAGTGAACTCCGGGAGTGGTGATGGACAGGGAGGCCTGGCGTACTGTGATTCATGGGGTCGCAAAGAGTCGGACACGACTGCGCGACTGAACTAACTGAACTGACTGGGAAGCACCACGGATTGGAGAGAATGTTGTAGAATGTTCCACAGTGCTTCTGCTCCAGCTACTCAGACCTGTCGCATTTAAGAAAACATTCAAGGTGTTCAAGTCGAGAAGGCATTTTAGAAGCCGATATAGATAGATTCACAAGGTAGGCAGACACACAGAAGACAGTCATCTCAAGAAGCTATAGCAGCAAGCCCCACCTCACTGTGGAAATGTTTTTAAACGATCCTCTTAGTGGACTTTAAATTCATGCTCAGCTGATCTCTGGGGCTGAGAGCTTACTGCGTGGGTGCAGCACAGCAAGGCCTGCAATCTGCACCAGCACTGGGACACAGCACGGCTGCCCCTGAGAGGGGAGCAGGCTTCGCAGGGAGTATTGCCCACTGATGTTCGGGGCAGAGTCTAGGCCTGACGGGCCCACCCTCGCTGGGGGCACCATGTGCTCTTACTTCCCGAGATAGGAATTGATTGGCTTACTTCATAACTTGAGCCGAATTTGTTTCTTGCTTCCAACGGCGAGCCAGCCAACAGGGTTGGTCTCACTCTACACCCCTCGCCCCCACGGCCACTTCCTGTAGCAGGAACTTCCTGGCTTCTCTCATTTGGGGATGGGGGAGAGGGATAGAGGGGACAGCCTCTTGGGGTTTAACCTAGCGTCCGGTTTAAGGTCTTCACCACTCAAGCGCCTCACTCCTCACCTAGACTGCCGTCCTTCCCTAGAGGACGCTCCACTGCCTGGTCTGGAGGAACAGAGCCCTTTGTAACCGAGGAAGAACTTTTTGCCTTTGCCTTGCAGAGCTGTCAGCAGCTTTGCTGCACACGGCCCTGGAGGAGCTGAGCTGGCCCTAGTTTAAGGAAAACCAGCAAATCCACGCAGATGTTTCTGTGCGAGCTGTTCCAGGCAGGGCTCAGGGATTCCGCCCTGCCTGGT
>SJXQ01011840.1:335137-379309 GCA_006408695.1 Aepyceros melampus | reverse complement strand
CCACTCCTTGAGGGGCAGGAAGTATATTACATGAAATCAAAATGTAAGTGTGTTCTTTTTGGATTAGGCCATGTTTTCCTCTTCTGTTTTTCTTTACATAACCTCATCATTCAGCTTCTTTATTTTTCCCTCCGCCCTCCTTGGCTCCCACGCCCACTCCTGTCTGCAGGATAAACTGGACCCACGGGGCAGGTGCTCTGAGTGGCATGGTTTCCAGCTCTTCTCCAGTCTCATCTAGTTCTCACTAAGGCTTTACTGGCCTTGTTTTCTTATCCGATGCAGAAATCCTACTCCACCTAGTTTTTCAGATCGCAGGAGACCTCTGATTTACAACCAAGAGGCCAGGGAGTGGGGTGGTGGTCCGCAGCTCAGCCCGACCCACTCACCAGGTCCACGGTGCCTCTCGCTGCCCACTCTTCTCCTACCAGAACATGCTCCACAGACAAGCATCTGATATGCTTTAAGGGTGAAACAGATTTCCCACACCTCATATTTCTTTAACTGCGTACAAAGCGTTTCATTTCATAATTTGAGATGAAACGGTTCATGTGAGTTCTCCTGGGAGAGCAATGGGAACTGAATTCATGGGGAGGCACAACTGGTCTCGTCTCAGCTCAAAACACAGGTTTCTTTGTGTGTGTTTGTTTGCAGGCGTTTAGTTTTGGGCTTCTGGTTAAGGGGCATCCCTGGTAGCTCACATGGTAAAGAATCTGCCTGCAATGTGGGGAGATCCAGGTTCGATCCCTGGGCGAGGAAGATCCCCTGGAGAATACTATCCACTCCAGTATTCTTACCTGGAGAATCTCATGGACAGAGGAGCCTGGAGGGCTACAGTCCATAGGGTCCCAAAGAGTGAGACATGACTGAGTTATTGACACTTTCACTTTTTTCTAGTTAAGAGGGTTGAGGGCAGAGGGACAACAGAAGAGCAGAGAAGCACTGGGCTTTTGAAAAGGCAAGGCGATGGAAACAGGCTTGTTCTCTTCCCAGCTTTCATTAAGCCTCCCGTGCTAACTCTCCCCCTCCACAGGCTTCCCTTGGCCCACCTCCTGCATCAGCCAGACCTGAACGGATGGCCAGCGTGGGCTCTTCCACTCTGCCTCACACCCATCCTCCAACCAGTCCTCATGTTCCCACAGAGTGCTTTCTCCAGAATTTGAGAAAAGAGCCTGTGTCCCAGAAGACAGCGGTTCTGCTTCCTCATGGCCCCCAAATTTTGAAAGGAACCGAGGAGTTTATGAAGAAAATACGGCAAAGGGGGAAGAGCCCTGGGGTGGAGGGAGTGAAGAGCTCGCTGAAAACTGAAATTAGCTAAATTGTGCTAAATGAGTTTACAGAACGACGTGACGCAGCTTTGGGGCAGTCCTGGGCCTGTCAGCACATGGCTTCCTCCTCATGCCCCACCTGCTTGGCTCGCAGGGGCGGACCCTCTGGGCTGTTTCTCAAACTCCTGGAGAAGTGGGGTTCCGCCGGGTTCATCCACGAGGGCACTAGCCGGAGACAGGAGGGCAGGGAGCGTGGAAAGCGGGGAATCTCTCCCCCTTCTCTGTCTTATATAATTTGTATGTCAGCACGTCTTATTTTTTCACTTTTATTATTTATGTATTTTTGGCTATGCTGGGTCCTCACTGCTGCTCAGGCTTTTCCCTAGTTGCAGCGAGCAGGGGCTACTCTCTAGTTGCGGTGTGCGGACTTCTCATCGCAGTGGCTTCCCTTGTTGTGGAGCACGGGCTCCGGGAGCGTGGGCTTTGGTAGTTGCAGCTCCTGGGTCCTAGAGCGCAGGCTCAGCAGTTGTGGTGTATCGGCTTACTTGCTCCGGGGCATGTGGGATCTTCCTGGGCTGGGGATTGAAACCTGTGTTGAAACCTGTGTCTTCTGCATGGGCAGATGGATTCTTTACCACTGAGCCACTGGGGGAGCCCAGATTTTTATTGTTGGCACAAAATCAAAACAAATAAAACTATCCAACAGGGAACTCGGGCTTTTATACCCAAGTCTAGGAGGGGCAGAGCATCATTCAGAAAGCCCCGTCTCTGTCTGCACACCTTTCTCAAACGCTGATGGCAGAAGAGGCCATGCCCAGCTGTTTCCCACTTGTCTCCCTTCTTTGGGAGTTTTAGGAAGGCGGGTGACTGAAAGTCCCAGAACTAGACGGAGCAAAATCAACCTTCAAGCCTGCCTCCTACCAAGGCCACTCTAGAGGCTGCTTTGGTTCCAGTTTAGACACCGTGCTTGAGCTGCTGCCTCCTGCTTTAGCAAATCTAACGTGTGGTTCCTATGCTTCTTCCTGTGATGCTGCTAGAACATTGTAGAAGAGTCACACTATTTTAAAATGTGTCCTGCTTGTATGATTCCTTCAGCTAGTTTGTACTCATCAATCTGCCTCATAACAAAGGGGTCACTGTTTCACTCCATAAAGAAAAAAGCGGTGCTTTCCAAATCTGTTGCCCTGTTAAATGCCATTCCGAAACAGAACAACATTTCACCTGGGAATTGTTCAAGAAGCAGACTGTAACTAGGGAGTCAGATTTGGGAGAATGTACAATGTCACTTCAGCTCCCCAATTGCCTCTTCCAGCCCTTGATTTTTTCTGAAAACAATGGAGTGCACACTGAGAGAAGAAGAAAGCTAACAGAATGGGTTGACTCAGAGGTCAAGGGTCTTTTAGAAAGGGATGCCCTTCTTAATAAATAAAATTATTCCTAAAATAGCTTTTCCCTCTGGTGGCCTCTCTCTCCTGCCTGTTACTACCAAGGTCTTAAACAGTGCTGCCACCCTGAGAAGCTCTCAGAGCACCCACCCCTCCACTCGCTCTGCACTCTGACACTCACCAGCTCCTGGAATTGCTCTGTCACCTACTTTTCGGGAATTAAATTCAGGGACATCTCCACCTTCATCCCCCAGATGCAGCTGCAGGAACGGATCACATTGTGTGTCTCCACTGTCCTCTCTCCATCCTGGTACTCTCTTCTTCCAACCCGGGCTGAACGCTCTCAGAAACTTTCGCAAAGTGTCTCCTCCTTCCCTCTTCCTGTTGGCCCTGTGGGGATTGAGCCTTCAGGTTATTGGAGCAAATGTCCACAGTAGCCCTTTACCAGCTCCCGGTTAGAGTTTTGCTGCGTTGGCACCACCTGGGACACCTGTGCCAGACCAGAAGTCATACACTGAAACTAGGATGGCATTGCTGCCCGGCTCAGAAATCTTCCACTTTCTTTGTTCACAGCACACAATAAAAATGACCGAATCTGGACCCTAAGTCCTCCTCAGCCTACACTGCAGACCTGTCCCCTTACACATCTCATTCGTGGCTGGCTCACCACAGCCCGACAGGGCTCATTTCCCCACCTCCACCTGCTCGCGCACACTCTCCTGGTCCCTTCTCTGCTCTCAAGTCCTAGCAGGAATCCAGACTCTGGCGTGATGCTTATCCTGAACCCCTGCAACTGAATGCAATTGCTTCTTTTTTAAAAAAAAAAGAGAGAGAGAGAAAAAATATCTTCCTTAAAATGAGTATTATATGTTTAAATTTTAAATGTGAAATATTTTTTAAAAAGAAACTACAGCTAAAGTTCCACTTGACTACCTGCCCGATCTCGGTCCCCTCCTGACACATTTATTATTATATACGCACCTGAGGATGTATATATAAAACACATTATATACAGTACAGTTCTGGTGCACTCTACCAGATGGGGACTCAGGACCTGCTTCTCCTAGTGCTGGTCGCCGCTTCTACCTCTGGCACCATTTGGTTAGAGACCACTCCTCAGAAAGACGGGAGCTCTGGTTTCTCACTTTACTTTGCTCCTATCAAATGTCTTTTAGAAATTCCTAATAATTTCCAGTTGACGGAAGCCATTTCTTTAATCTGCAGTCCTGTTAGGAATTTTTGTAGTTGGTGACATGTTACCTTTTGTGTCAGTTTTAGGACAGGAGGGAAAAGGAGCCACAAGGGCTCCCATCTTGATGGTCTGCCCACCCGTTGTTTTAGTTCAGGTTTTGCCTCGAAATATTTGCTTCTCACAATCCCCTCACCTGATTAATCTGAGTCTTCTGTGATACCTAGCTGGAGTGCCCGGCAGGAGCTCAATAAGTATACAAGGTTTCCGTAAATGGTAGGAATGTTTTTGTTTTTTTTCCTCACCCGCATGACTCAATTCTATCAGCGTGCTGCTAGGAAGCTCTGATGGCTGTCAGGGACTCGTGTTAACATGATGCATTCTTAGAAGTTATTCCCTGGGAAGCCCCTTTAAAAAAGCAGTTTATAAACTAAAGTATATAGGATCTAAAACTGTGAAAATAGTCAAATCCAATTAACAGGGAGAAGATAAACCACTTTTAAGGGAATGAATTTGAGAGAATAAATCAGTAATAAAGTATTTTAATTATGGGCTTCCCTGGTGGCTGGGGTGGTAAAGAACCTGCCTGCAATGTGGGAGATCCAGGTTTGATCCCTGTGTTGGGATGATCCCCTGGAGAAGGGAATAGCTCCCCTTTCTAGTATTCTTGCCTGGGGGATTCCAGGACAGAGGAGGCTGGCGGGCTACAGTCCATGGGGTCACAAAGAGTTGGAGGTGACTAACACTTCACATTCTAATTATATTTAGGAAAAAAAATACATTTATGCAATCAGTGTGTTTAATGGCTTAAGGTAAAAGTAAAGAGAAGGTATAGAAAAGTTATAGGGTTTAAGTGTTATTATGCAAAGTTGTAATAGCATGTGAATTGAGAAATCAGGAACTGCTTGTCACTCACTGAGCCCCTGGTGGAAGTTGCAGCAGGATGGACCCGGCTCGTCATTCTCACGCTTTCACAGTTGATACTCTGCCCTTAGCCAGCTCCTCTTAATTCTGATATAAAGTTGGTTTCAATGTTTATGAGAAAGGCCAAAATAAATATCCCTTGTAGGCAAGATTTCTGGAAATTAAGGGGAAAAAAGAGAAGGCTCCATAGCTTCCTTTCCTTAAAGCAATGCCCATCTTACAAGCCTTTACCACCTTCTTCCCAGTTCTCCTTCCAGAAGGATCTTGATGTGTGTTTTAAGCATGTTTCACTCCCTAAGCCAGCACCTCACTGATCAGGCCTCAGTCTGACTTGCAAGCAGCTTCCAACCATCACAAAGGCAGCAGGCTCTGGAGGAAACCAAAGCTCCCATGTGAGTCACTGAGCAGCCTCAAGCAACTTTTGTGACAGATGTACCAGAAGCCTTCAGGAAATCTCATCTCCCTTGGCACTCTCTGTAGTTTAAGGTGTTGAGTCAAAATGTGCTGATTTACACACTGGGCATTGGAAGCATGTAAAGTAGAAAGGTTGCTACATAGGGAGTCAGCCCAGGACCCAGATGGCTCGCAGCAGCTTTCTGACTGTAGACAAGGCAGCTACCCCCAGCCTCAAGTCCTCCATTTATAGAATGACAGGCTGAATTCATGAAATCAGAGTAGTATAAACAAGGTTTTGGCCAAATGCCTCGTAGTCCTTGTAACCGTTCATCGGCAACACAATCTTACATGGTGTGTATATTATCTCCATTTTACAGAGCATTTCTTTTGGGTTTTTAAAAATATTTTTTAAAATGTTATCAAGGGGCTTCCCTGGTGGTCCAATGATTAAGATTCCACACTTTCAATGCAGAGGACATGGGTTTGATCCCTGGTCAGGGAACTAGATCCCACATGCTGCACAGCATGGCCAAAAAAAATGACTGAAATCTAGTTGACTACAGAGCATTTCTAACATCCACACTCATTCTAATATTTTTAGACTCTATGTAATTAAGTTTCATATCCATTTGGTTCTTATTTTTCTGCAAACTGACTTGCATTTATTTTTTAAAGGGTTTATTATAGGCACTTCTAAACTGAAGAGAAGTAATTAACTGATGGACTCAGGAAATGAGATCGTTAATTTGGATGCTAAAAATGGTTTATGATTACACTGATGAACTGTCTATTCTTCCTGAATTCACCAGTAATTCATTTCTTTTTTTTTCTCCAGCTCAAGAGACTTGATTCATCTGCACCCTCCACAGACTATGTGTTTCAGATGTATCATTATGCTGACTTAAGCAAATACATCCGTAGACCTGTACGTCATGAGAGCTGGCCCATAAAGAAGGTTGAGCCCTGAAGAATTGATGCCTTTGAATTGTGGTGCTGGAGAAGACTCTTGAGAGTCCCTTGGACAGCAAGGAGATCAAACCAGTCAATCCTAGAGGAAATCACCTGAATATTCATTAGAAGGACTGTTGCTGAAGCTGAAGCTCTAATACTTTGGCCATGTGATGCAAAGAGCTGACTCATTTGAAAAGACCCTGATGCTGGGAAAGATGGAAGGCAAAAAGAGAATGGGACAGCAGAGGAGGAGATAGTTAGATAGCATCACCAACTCAATGGACATGAATCTGAGCAAACTCTGAGAGACAGTGAAGGATAGGGGAGCCTGGTGTGCTGCAGTCCATGGGTCACAAAGAGCTGGATACGACTGAGCAACTGGATAACAACAATTGCAAATACACCTTGGGATCATTTCAGACAGAGGAGTGGGGCAGCAATGAGGTCCAAGCAAGAGGTTACAGACTGGGCTTCTCCCGACCTGTGGCTTCCCACTCGGCACAGGCCTTTATGTTGGCCTCTCCCACAATCGTGAAAGGCTGTCTCATGTCTGAGTCAAGTGACTGACTGGGGTCTTTAATTGGGGGTTGGGACAATTAAATGGCTGGACCACTTATCCTCTGGCATTTTCAGCAGGTGTAAAGTGGGAAAGAACCTGTCAAGTCTGAATTAAATGAGAAGAGCCCTGGAGATGAGGCCAATATTGCTCAACTTTTAAAAGACATTTATTTTGAAGCACCTGCAATTTGTAATAATTTGAATAATTATTCAAATAATTCAAATAATCATTTTAGGCTGTTCTCCAGCTCAAGTTCAGCAGGAATCCTGTGGACTATGCGGCCACTTGGGAGCTAACAGAGATGCTAAAAATTTATTCTTGGGAAAGTCATAGCCAGAAAAACCTTCCAGGCATCTCTGGCTGGGATTCTTCCTAAAATTCCAGGGAAGTCCATGACCATCTGGCTTCTGAGATGAAGAACTCACAACATGTCTAAAGGACACCAGGACAGCAAAGAAAACTTGAGAGGTCTGGTCAGCAAACCCATTTGTTTAACCTTTTTGACGCCAACCAGTACTTCATTTTCCCAGAGTAGCCCTGGTCTGGTGGGGAATCAACTTCCAGCCCAGTTCTGCCACTTACTAACAGTGAGATCTGGGGACGGCTAACCCCCCATCTCTCTGGCTTCAATTTCTAGACCCATAAAACCAGTGCTGGACAGGTTGAAATTCTTTCAGCCGTAGCAAAACTGACTCTATAAAATATACCGTTTGTTTTGTTGTCATGGAGACAGACTGGAGCTCAGTTAACCCCATCAGCTCCTCCCTGCAGGACTTACTTGAGGTGGGTCCTATCTTAGGAAGCTCGGGGCAAGAAATCTGTGTGGGACAGGAGCCCACAGCCTGCGGATGTCAGGGCAGCTTTGCCTCGGGGTGGTTTGTCCTCCGAGCATACACTCTTCTAAAAGGAAAGAAGTGGATTCAGTAAATGTGGGTGAGAGATGAGTGCCCATGTTCTAAACACTGAATGGACTGAGGGCTCGGAGTCACGCTGGCCGACAAGAGCTGGTTTGAAGTCAGTATTCTGATAAAGGGATGCATGAACATTTTTCCAGGGGGCTATTCAGGCATTGACAGTCTTGAGAAAATTAAATTTCAGATGCTGGAGTTAATTTGTATTTTTCCTGCCTGAGGCTATATAGCTCACATTTCTCAGCTTTTCTTTTCTTCTGTCTGTGCTGGGTCTCACTTGCTTCACAAGGGCTTTTCTCTAGTTGCCGTGTGCCTTCTCCCTGCTGTGGCTTCCTTGTTACAGAACACATGGGCTCTAGAGCTCTTTTTTGACCACAGTCATCAGTGGCTCAGATGGTAAAGAATCTCCCTGCAATGCAGGAGGCCAGGGTTAGATTCCTGGGTCAAGAAACTTCCCTGAAGAAGGAAATGGCAACCCACTCCAGTATTCTTGCCTGGAGAATCCCAAGGACAGAGAAGCCTGGTAGGCTATAGTCCATGGGTCCCAAAGAGTTGAACACACACACACACACACACACACACCTTTCTCCCACTTTAAAAAACAAGAACAAAAAAGACCGCATGTCCCTCATCTATCCTGAAGCTCATGAGGGTGAAAACTGTGGGCACCACACCTCTTCTCTGATAGGGACAGAGGGAAATGCCCTTAGAAAACACAGGAGCTGGAGGCCCTGACTTCACCCAGGTGACAAGGTTCAGTGAAGGCTATTTATGCCCCCATAAGAATTGGGATTCAGAAGCAAGATGATCATCATAGGGACACAGGGAAGCTTATTTGAGCTCAAAAGTGAAGTCAGGGGACTTTCCCAGCCATGCAGCGGTTAAGACTCTGAGCTCCCAATGCAGGGGGCCCAGGTTCCATCCCTTGTCGGGCGACTAAGATCCTGTATGCTGCCACTAAGACTTGGGACAGCCAAATAAATAAATATTTTTAAAATTCTTAAAAATAAAGTGTCCTTATCTTAATGTGGCAGACAATTAAAAAAGAAAAGTCAGAGTTGTTCTGATAATAGTCAGATGTGTCTCATTGGTCTGAGGAGGCTCTTCCTCTAGGCTGGGTGCTGGATGCCATCCATAAGGATGGCAAATTTTTTCTGGGAACAAAAATTTTCACAAACATATATTAAAGCACAGGACAAAATGATAGCCTTCACTGTAAAATACCATATTTGCAAAGGTGTTTTGAGATGAATAATCATGACAAACACAGAGAAGCACCATGAAAGACCTTGGGGACTGTCAGATGGCAGCAGCTCCCAGCCTCTCAGGCCCGCCGCCACTCCTTTCCTCACCTCCGCCAGCGCCCAGGCCCGTCCCAGCTGCGTCCTCATCTGGTCATCCTGAGGGCGCTACCTCCACGTGGAGTCTGCTGGTAAAGCCTGTGGCCAGGGGCTGAGGCTTCCAGAAATGACCCACACGTGTCCAAATGGGGGAGGGAGGGGTTCATTGAGCTCAGTCTGTGCGCCAGCCAGGGGGCGACTCTGACATGCTTTCAGGTTAAATTCCCTAAAAGTTGTAAGCCTGTTTCTTCTAAGATTTTCTGGGCTTCAAGCCAAAAGAGAGTTGGCAGGAATCTAAAAATGGAGGCTGAAAACTCCTAACAATTGGGATAATCGGGAAAAACAGATCAATATGCTTAATGCTTTTCCTTTTTTTAAAAAGAATTATTTGATGCGGAACATTTATAAAAGCCTTCATTGAATGTGTGACAATATTGTTTCTGTTTTATGGGGGGTTTTTTTTTTGTTTGTTTTTTGGCTGTGAGGCGAATCTTAGCTCACATGCCAGGGATCGAACTGGCACCTTGCACTGGAAGGTGAAGTCTTAACCACTGGACCTCTAGGGAAATCTTTTGTGTTGCTTTTATTTTCATTTAGTTTTTATCTTGTTAATCAATTTTCTTTCACACAGATGGCTCCTGGTTTAAATATCTTCATCCAAGTCACCTAGTTAGTGATTTTTTTACTCCTTAGAAGCCAGGTCTTCTCTTGAAAGAGGTGAAATGCTCTCAGGCCTGCTGCAGGGCCTTTGCACATGTGATTCCTCTATCTGGAATGGCCTCCTCCACTCCAATCTTCTTCTGGTTAATTCCATCTTATCTGGAAGAATCCACAGGACAGGTCAGGCCCCTATTGCTCTGCTAGCAGCCTTGCTTTTTCCTAGCACCAAGCAGTGGATACATGCAAAGTCTCTCAGTCATGTCCAGCTCTTTGCAACCCTATGGACTTCAGCCCTCCAGGCTTCTCTGGCCATGGGATTCTCCAGGCAAGAATACTAGACTGGGTTCCCCTGCCCTCCTCCTAGGGGATCTTCCTGATGCAGGGATCGAACTGGTGTCTCTTATGTCACCTGCATGGGCAGGTGGTTTTTTTTTTTTTTTTTTTTACCAATAGCACCAAGTAGAAACATAATTCAATAAGTAACTGGATGTTTATTCCAAGGATCTCTCTTTGAAATGTAAATTACAGGAAGACAGAGAACACTGTATCTCAAGCGTGTGATACTACCCTGAACATTATAGATATCAGGAAGTCTTTACAGCACAAATGCAACTTATTTCCTCTCACCTCACCTTTTGCAACAGTTTCAAAATTCTATTCCCCCTTTCAGGCCAAGGTTAAAGCCTGTTGACAATGATCCAACATGTAAATTCATCACTCATTCTTCTCTGTTCCCACAGCATGCTGCTATACATAAGACATAATAGTATCTGACTGAACCATAGGAAATTTTGTGGTTTTTAATAGACCAGAGTAAGTTGTTGAATGTCCACAATTTTCATGCGATTCACTCTAACAGTTCATGCTTTCATCTCTCTTGCTAATACGTGAGTTCCTTGAAAACAAAACCAGCATTTGTTCATCTCCAGTATCTGACATTTCTAACAAAGGGCCTAGTACACAACAGATGCTTAATCAATGTTGTTTATAAGAATGCCTGAGTGGCTGACAAATCTCTCCTCGGGCTCCATGTGGATTTCCAAGACCTTTACCCAACAGACTCTTCCAAATTTGGGGCACTCCCTGATGACAAAATGCCTTTATGGACTAATTTTCTTTTATTTTTTTTTACTGTTTCCAATTGGACACCTTCCTTCAGAGTCAAGGAATTCAGTCCCAGCTTACAGAAACCACAAGCCATGGAAAGCTGAGGTTATTGCTTGTTGAGAGAAATAACATCAAGATGGATGAGGTCAGTCTAATGGCTCAGGTTATGCCTGCCAAGGGGATTGTGAAGTTCTGTGAAACACCCCACCTTCCTCCACACACCCAGATAGCTAGACCCCTCTAGCGTCCATCTATCCCCTCCCTGGACAGCTTTTCATAGAGAAGCTGGAATAGCCACACAATTTGTTTCACACTGCTTGGTTGGTCTTGCCCACCGACCTATGGTGATGAGTGAGGCCTCCACACCTGTCACTGGCATGCCTCACCACAAGCAGCTGTAAACCACAGCAGAAATGGCAGGTGTCCCTCAACTAGCCCCACTGCTTTAGCCCTTCAAGAGCTCAGAGCTAGTTCTCTGGCAGCTAAACCTGCCCTAAGGACTTCACACATTAACCACTCATGATTGCTCCAAAGCCCCAAGAACCTGTTTCTATCAGCCTCGACCTTAGATTTTTTTTTTTTTTTTTTTTTGCAGTGTGGCATGCACAATCTTCTCCAATATTTGTGCCTGGAAAATCCCATGGACAGAGGAGCCTGGTGGGCTATAGTCCATAGGGTCACAAATAGTTGGACACAACTGAAGCAACTGAGCACACACACACACACATGCACAATCTTAGTTCCCAGACCAAGGATCAAACCCATACCCCCTGCATGGAAGCATGGAGTCTTAACTACTGGACTGCCAGGGGAGTCCTGGAAAAATCTGTTCTTAAAGCTTAAAAAAAAAATCACATAAACTTGCAGATGGATGAGAACTCATCACGAACAGAGAACTGAAATCATCGTTTCTCTGTCACTCAAGTCTGAGAGGAAATAAAGTTCATAACAACTCAACCAGAAGTAAGAAGAATGGCAGTCTGACCGATTCCCTAGGAACTAGAGGGGCTCGGGGCATGTAAATCCAACCCCCTACTTTATAGCTGAGTCTTTTAAGAGGCATGAAAGTGAAAACTCACCTAAAATCACAGGTATGTTATCCCGAGAGCCATCTCTTCACTTTGCCTCCTGTGCAGTTAGGTTGAGCTGAGATGTTTGAAGAGGTCCCATTTGCTTTATTAATGAACTGAGGCAAACCCGTGTATTCATCTGCTGGGGCTAACATGGCAAAAATACCATGAATAGGGGGCTTAGACAGCAGATTTACGGTCTCACAGTTCTGAGGCTGGAAGTCCTAGCTGGAGGAACCGACTACCTGGGTTCCTGGTGAGAGCTCTCCTCCTGGCCTGCAGATGGCACCCTCTTGCTAAGTCCTCACCTGGAGGAGAGAAGGGAAGCTCTGGTGTCTCTCCTTGTAAGGGCACTAACCCGGGCACAGGGCCCCATCCTCACCTAATCACCTCACTCTCAAAGGCCTCACCTCTAAAGACCATCACATGGGGATTCAGAGCCTCAGCACATGATTTTGGAGGGGACAAACACATCCTGTCTTCAGTCCATGACTCAGAATATATCTCTTGATGTCTTTAGGAAAAAAGTATATTCATGATTTTAAGTAAAGAATTACCTTTTGGGGAGCCATACAGTCACATTTCTAATTAGTAAGTTAAACACATTTATAGGGACTTATGAGGCAGTCCAGTGGTTAAGACTTCACCTTCCACTGCAGGAGGCTGGTTTGATCCCTGGTCAGAGAACTAAGATCCTACATGCTTTGTGGCCAGAAAATCAAAAATAAAGGAAAAAAAGAAAAACCAATAAAACAGAAGCAACGTTGTAACAAATTCAATAAAGACCATAAAAAAGGCCCACAGTGGGGAAAAAAAATCTTTAAAATAAATAAGTAAATACATTTATAACTGATCAGTTCAGTTCAGTCGCTCAGTCATGTTTGACTCTTTGCCACCCCATGAATTGCAGCATGCCAGGCCTCCCTGTCCATCACCAACTCCTGGGGCTCACTCAGACTCACATCCATCGAGTCAATGATGCCATCCAGCCAGCTCATCCTCTGTCGTCCCTTTCTTCTCCTGCCCCCAATCCCTCCCAGCATCAGAGTCTTTTCCAATGAGTCAGCTCTTCACATGAGGTGGCCAAAGTACTGGAATTTCAGCTTTAGCATCATTCCTTCCAAAGAAATCCCAGGACTGATCTCCTTTAGAATGGACTGGTTGGATCTTCTTGCAGCCTAAGGGACTCTCAAGAGTCTTCTCCAACACCACAGTTCAAAAGCCTCAATTCTTCAGTGCTCAGCTTTCTTCACAGTCCAACTCTCACATCCATACATGACTACTGGAAAAACCATAGCCTTGACTAGATGGACCTTTGTTGGCAAAGAAATGTCTCTGCTTTTTGAATATGCTGTCTAGGTTGGTCATAACTTTTCTTCCAAGGAGTAAGTGTCTTAATTTCATGGCTGCAGTCACCATCTGCAGTGATTTTGGAGCCCCCCAAAATAAAGTCTGTCACTGTTTCCACTCTTTCCCTACCTATTTCCCATGAAGTGATGGGATCAGCTGCCATGATCTTCGTTTTCTGAATGTTGAGCTTTAGGCCAACTTTTTCACTCTCCTCTTTCATTTCATCAAGAGGCTTTTTAGTTCCTCTTCACTTTCTGCCATAAGGGTGGTGTCATCTGCATATCTGAGGTTACTGATATTTCTCCCGGCAGTCTTAATTCCAGCTTGTACTTCTTCTAGCCCAGCGTTTCTCATGATGTACTTTATATAGAAATTAGATAAGGAGGGTGACAATATACAGCCTTGACATACTCCTTTTCCAATTTGGAACCAGTCTGTTGTTCCGTGTCTAGTTCTAACTGTTGCTTCCTGACCTGTATATAGGTTTCTCAAAAGGCAGGTCAGGTAGTCTTGTATTCCCATCTCTTTCAGAATTTTCCACAGTTTATTGTGATCCACACACTCAAAGGCTTTGGCATAGTCAATAAAGCAGAAATAGATGTTTTACTGGAACTTACTTGCTTTTTTGATGATCCAGTGGATGTTAGCAATTTGATCTCTGGTTCCTCTGCCGTTTCTAAAACCAGCTTGAATCAGGAAGTTCACGGTTTGTGTATTGCTGAAGCCTAGCTTGGAGAATTTTGAGCATTACTTTACTAGCATGTGAGATGAGTGCAATTGTGTGGTAGTTTGAGCATTCTTTTGCATTGCCTTTCTTTGGGATTGGAATGAAAACTGACCTTTTCCAGTCTTGTGGCCACTGCTGAGATTTCCAAATTTGCTGGCATATTGAGTGCAGCACTTTCACAGTATCATCTTTCAGGATTTGAAATAGCTCCACTGGAATTCCATCACCTCCACTAGCTTTGTTCGTAGTGATGCTTTCTAAGGCCCACTTGACTTCAACTCCAGGATGTCTGGTTCTAGGTGAGTGATCACACCATCGTGATTATCTGGGTAGTGAAGATCTTTTTTGTAGAGTTCTTCTGTGTATTCTTGCCACCTCTTCTTAATATCTTCTGCTTCTGTTAGGTCCGTACCATTTCTGTCCTTTATTTAGCCCATCTTTGCATGAAATGTTCCCTTGGTATCTCTAATTTTCTTGAAGAGATCTCTAGTCTTTCCCATTCTGTTATTTTCCTCTATTTCTTTGCATTAATCACTGAGGAAGGCTTTCTTATCTCTTCTTGCTATTCTTTGGAACTCTGCATTCAGATGCTTATATCTTTCCTTTATAACCGATGAGTCATAAAATCCTGTATTTGAGATATTCTCTCTGTGCTGTCCCAATGTGAGTAATTTCTCCCTAGGCCTTTGGAATTATCCATGTGAGCAAGCATCTGTACTCTGAGTAGTCATCATGCTATGAGCACAATGGCCACAAAGTTTTCCTTCTAAGGTATCATTCAACATTTCCAAGGAAATTCCAAAAAAACTTTGCCTGAATTCCCCATTCTGTCCTCTCTCGCTTTTCCCATCCCCTTCCAGTGTTAGAGGTCATTCCTGACTCCTGTATAACCAGAGTGAATTTCCTCAACTGTCCTTCAGACATGGATGCTGAAGAAGATGTATTACTTGGTAGGAGCATGAGAGGTGGAGCTTCACAACCAACCACCCAGCCCTCATCAGCTGCATCCATCAAGGCCTTGGGCCTCTGGATGGTTTATCTCTGTCTGCTATCCCCAGTCCTACCAGAAGTGTGCTTGTTTATGTTTAAATGATCATTTAAAGTCCTTGAGGATAGGGACCTGGCCTGTCCCTCCCTTCTTTCCTCACTCCCTCCTTCCTTCCCACCTTCTTTCCTTCATCCTTCCTTCCTTTTCTCCTCTCTTCCCTTTCTCTCTTCCTTTCTTGCTTCCCTCCTTCCTTCTCCCCTCACTTCCATCAATCCCTTTCTTATCTTATCTTATTCTTATCCCATTCTTTTATCCTTCCTTTCATCATGATCCATTTTTGCTGATTCACATCTCATCTGGCAGATGGACAGCAACTCTTGATTTGAGGCTTGGACCTGATGGATGAAGGCTTGACCCCTGAGCTTGACATGCACACCAGGCTGTGCTTCTGCCTCCAGCTCATGCTTGCCCCTGCCCCCTCTGTGCTTCCCCTTATATTGGGCCCCACATGAGAACAGCTGTGGAGCCAGGAGTCCATGGTCAACAGCTATGGATGAAATTTCTGGTTAAATTGGTGAAGTAAGGCCTGTTATTTCACCTCTCTAACCTCACTTTTCTCATGTATAAAATGGAAATAATAACACCACTCATATCTTAAAAGAAGTGACATATGGGTCTCAGGGCACTGCCTGGCACATAGTAAGAATTCTGTAAATATTAGCGATTATCATCTCCTGAGTACCAGGAAGGTATGGTCTGCAACTGCTTTGTTCTCTTTGTTGTTTGGTGGGGCATCTATGGTTTTCTGGGGGTTTAATTGACATGCAATACATGGTACATATTTAAGTTTTACAGTGTGATTTTTGATGTGTGTGAACCACAACCACAATCACTGTAATGAACACATCTTTCACTTCCAAAGTTTGTTCTTCTTCCTATAGATCCTGCATCCCTACTCCCATCTCTGGGCAACCACTGAACAACTTTCAGACCTATAGATACATCTCCATTTCCCAGAACTTTATGTAAAAGTCATGCAGCATATTATTTGAGATTTATAATGTTGTTAATAATGGTATTTGTTCCTTCCTGTTGCTAAGTATGACTCCACTATATGGATGTGAAGTGAAGTGAAGGGAAAGTCGTTCAGTCGTGTTCAAATCTTTGTGACCCCATGGACTATACAGTCCATGGAATTCTCCAGGCCAGAATATTGGAGTGGGAAGCCATTCCCTTCTCCAAGGGATCTTCCCAACCCAGGGATTGAACCCCAGTCTCCCTCATTGTGGGTGGATTCTTCACTAACTGAGCTAGCAGGGAAGCCTATATGGATATACCACAGTTTATCAACTCATCTGTTAATGAACATTTTGAGATGTTTCTGTTTTGGAGCTATTAGAAATAAAGATGCTCCATAACAGCTGCATCAATTTACATTCCCACCATCAGTGTAAGAGGGTTCCATTTCCAGTGTTTATTGTCTATAAATTTTTTGATAATGACCTTTCTAACTGGTGTGAGGTAATACATGCATATGTGGTCAATCACTCAGTCATGTCCAATTCCTAGCAACCCATGGACTGTAGCCTACCAGGCTCTTCTGTCCATAGGATTTCCCTGGTAAGAATACTGCAGTGGGCTGCCATTTCCTCCCCCAGGGGATCTCTCAACAAGGGACCAAACCCGCATCTCCTGCACTGCAGTCAGATTTTACTGCTGAGCCACCTGGGAAGCCCCCTCATTGTAGTTTTGACTTCATTTCTCTAGCAATTTGTGATGTTGAGCATCTTTTCATGTGTTTGCTGGCCATTTGTATGTCTTCTTTGGAGAAATGTCTGTTTAGGTCTTCCACTCTTTTCTGATTGTGTTGTTTGTTTGTTTGTTTGTTTGATACTGAGCTACATGAGCTGTTTGTATATTTTGGAGATGAATCCCTTGTCAGTTGCTTCATTTGCAAATGTTTTCTCCCATACTGAGGTAGATTGTCTTGTTTATGCTTTCCTTTGCTGTACAAAAGCTTTTTTAGTTTAATTAGGTCCCATTTGTTTAATTTTGTTTTTATTTTCATTACTCTAGAAAGTGGGTCAAGAAAGACCTTGCTGCAATTTAAGTCAAAGATTGTTCTGCCTGTTTTCCTGATCTAAATGGGAAGGAAATCAAAAAAAAAGAGGGGATATATGTATATGTACGGCTGATGCACTTTGCTGTACAGCAGAAACTAATGCAACATTGTAAATCAACTATACTCCAATAAAAAAAATTTTAAAGAAATAAAGCAGCTAAAAGCATCCACGTTCATGAACATGTGTCTATTTCTCTTAGGTAAATGAAATGACTAAGTCATGTGAAAGGTGCATGTTCAAGTTTTAAAGAAACCACCAAACTGTTTTCCAAAGTGACTACATTAGTCAGAGCTCTCCAGAGAAACAGAGCCAATAGAATGTGTATACCAAGGCGATTTATTTTAAGGAGCTGGCACACATGCTAATGGAGGCTGGCAAGTCCAGCATCTTCAGGGTAGTCTGGAAGCTGGAGACCCACACAAGAGCCAGTGCTGTCATTTGAGTTTAAAGGCCGTGCCTGGCTGAGGTTCTTCCTGCTCACAGGAGGTCAGTCTTTGTTCTAGGCAGGTGTCTACTCTGCTGCTACAACAAAATACCACAGATGGGGTGGCTTAAAAGACAAATTTTTACTTCTTACAGTTCTAGAGGCTAGGAAGTCTGGGATTGGGGTGCCAGCATGGCAAGGCTCTGGTGAGGACCCTCTTCCCAGCTTACAATGACTGTATCCTCATTTGTGGAAGAAAGCAAACTCCAGTGTCTCTTTTCCTTCTTACAAATCTCATCAGGGGGATTTCCCTGTGGTCCAGTGGTAAAGAATCCTCCTGCCAGTGCAGGGGACATGGGTTTGACTGATCTCTGGTCCAGGAAGATCCCACATGCTGTGGGGGCAATTAAGCCCATGGGCCATGACTACTGAGCCTGTCTCTAGAGCCCATGCCCCACAGTGAGAAGTCTGAGCATCTCAGCTAGAGAGTAGCTTCTATTTGCTGAAACTAGAGAAAAGCCTGCATGCGGCAACAAAGACCCAGCACAGCCAAAAATAAACATGAATAAATACATTTTAAAAAAAAATCAAATACCATCATGGGATTATCTACACCAAATTGCCTACCAAAGACTGCACCTCTTAGTACCATCACATTGGAGGCTGAGGCCTCAACACATGTATGTGGGGAGGACATAAATGCTCAGTCCAAAAGATCAGGCCCTCACCTCATGGGATGAGACCGACTCACATTATGAAGGACAATCTATCTCACTCCAAGTCCACTTATTTACAAGTTACTCTCTCCAACACCAAACTCAGAAACATCCAGCATAATGTTTGACCAGATACTTGGGCATCACGACCTGGCCAAGTTAACACATAATACTAAACATCACAAGACCACCCTTTGTCAGCCTGACACTTACACACACCTCTTTAAACCACAATTAAGCTCCAAATGAAGACAATAGCAAGATCATCCTTCCATCTAACATGATACAACTATCCTGCATACAGCTGAAAATGCACGAACTCTTTCCCTAGAAGAGGATGTAAGGTCCTTGAATCACATTTTGTCTTCTCCTTAATATCCTGCAGCTTAATTACTACGATGTAATAGTAGCCCCAGGATGTAGTTGAGGTCATCTCTGAGGACCTTGAGCTTCTCAGGTGGTTCAGTGATAAAGAAGGCACCTGCCAATGCAGGAGTTTGTCCCTGTGTCCAGAAGATCCCCTGGAGAAGGACATGGAATCCACTCCAGTACTCTTGCCTGGGAACTCCCATGGACAGAAGAGCCTGGTGTGCCTCGGTCCATGGTTTCACAAAAGAGTCAGACAGGACTTAGTGACTAAACAACCACAGTACCAACAATACATAAACAGTGTGTAATGTAACAATAGTAACAATACATAAACACTGTATATAAAGTCAACACATATTCATATCATGTAACACACACATAACAAAGTGAGGAAGACACACTACAACTCAGGAGCTGTGGTTTCTACTCTGAGATCAGCCCTACAGAGAAAAGCAATCACCAAGCTCTCCAAAGACATCGGAGCTCCACTCACAACTTTATCCCTCACAGCAGTGGTGAATGGTGTGTTTTTTGGACCCTCCCAGGGCAGGTGAATGGGTCTTCAATGACAAATCTAATCTCACGTTTCCATGTTCCAAAGCCACTGGTGACATTCACGTCCCAGATGACCAACAGGCACATGAAAATGTTGAATGGTGAGACCAGACATTCTTTCCTTATGGCTGATCTTAGAGGGAAAGCATAGAGGTTTTTAGCAGTAAGATTTATGTTGGTTGTAGGCTTTTTGTAGATTTTTAAGAATGAAGATTTCCCTTTTATTTATATATTGGGGATCTTTTTAAAAAAACAGAATTGAATATTAGATTTTTCATATGATATTCTGTATATCATGTAGATATGATAAAAAGACTTTTTTTTGCTTGTTGACATGGTTAATTATATTGCTATTCTCAGAAATAAAGAGTAAACTATATTGATACAGGCAATGATTTAAATAAATGTCGATACAGGCAATGATTTAAATAAATGTCAACGGCATCATGAGGGGTGAAGAAGCCAATATCAAAAGGTTAAAATACTGTATGATTCAACCCATATGACCTTCTAAATGCTTTTAACAGCCTGTGGCAGGGCAGTTCCCTCTGATATCATCAACAGTACAATATGTAGTGAAAGGGTTTGTCCCTAGTTCTGGCTGTTGGGGTGAGGAGACTGAGTTTCTTTGTTATTTTGTCTTGTTGGATTGTTTTTTTTTATTTCTTGCTTTATATTTTTTCCCATCTCTGCATATGCTGAATGACTAGTTCTGTGACATTCACAAAATAATCCCACTGCAGGAGCTCCAAGGAGAGGGTGGAAGTGCCACTCCTTTAAAATGCCCTGGATTCTGGCCCCAGTTCTGCTGTGGTTACAGTGGGTCCCCATCAAAGAACAGATGCTTTCAAATTGTGGTGCTGGAGAAGACTTTTGAGAGTCCCTTGGACTGCAAGGAGATCAAACCAGTCAATCCTAAAGGAAATCAACCCTGAATATTCATTGGAAGGATTGATGCTGAAGCTGAAGCTGAAGCTCCAATACTTTGGCCACGTGATGTGAAGAGCTGACTCATTGGAAAAGACCCTGATGCTGGGAAATTGAAGGCCGGAGGAAAAGGGGACAATAAAGGATGAGATGGTTAGATGGCATCATTGACTCAATGGACATGAATTTGAGCAAACTTCGGGAAACAGTGGAGGACAGCGGGGGCTGGTATGCTGCAGTCCATGGAGTTACAGAGTCGGACATGACTTAGTGTCTAAACAACAAAAATTCTATACGGTCCCAGCAGCTGTGAGGGAGCATCAACTGGAGAAAGTTGGCCTCGGGAGATGTCAGGCTGGGCTCTACCTCTCCATGCCACCTAGAAATCTTTACTCACAGGTAAAGAATGTGGCAGCCTGCCCTCTGAGGAAACTCACCGTCCCAAACATTTTTATGCAGATCATTCAATACATTGCAAGGGATTTCGCCAAATATATCTAAGAAAAACATCTATGTTTTCCTGGAAGGCATTACAATTCTCACATTTGAAATGTAATCATCTGAGAATCTTGAGTGACTCTGATGATGTGTTAAAGGACAGGTTACAGCATCTAAGGCACAAATAGTAGTAAAAATCCTGACCTAGACTCTGAGAAAGGCTTGATGTGAAGATTTAGGTGCTGCAGAAATGTCACAGAGAGAGCTCTGCTGGATTCAAAACTGACTTGGGAGCAATAGAGTTTTGTCAGTGATAGACTTTAATGACTATTCATTGCAGCCTGCAGTAAGCATTGCTGATAGTTCACCAAAATGAAAGCTTCGTTTGATTCTTTAAACTAAAAATAACTCATGCCAAGTCTTATCAGCAAACTGCCTCCATATTCATTTTCTCCCATTTTGCCTGACACTTAGGTGGGATGAATGACTGGTCAGCTGGAGGGTGCTGAGAATGGGAAGCAAACAGCCTCAGGGCTACCAGGGGCAGGATGGAAACTGGAGGGATTTTGGAAGAACGTGTCCTCTCTTCCTGCTTTATCTAAAGACTGGAGTTTCCTCTTTATGGAGAAAGTCCCAAGGTGGGTGGTGGGCTGGTGCCTTCTATGATGCAAAGACTTGTGGATGAAGTTGCCATGGCAGCAGCTACTTCCCATCACCAATGGTGATGCAAGCTGACTGAACTCTCCCTCTGGTGGAGGAGTCAGCATGGAGGCATCAGGGCTCCAGTTAAAGGAGGGCTGCCTTTCAGGGCGAGGCGAACCAGTGCAAAGAGTGTGTGTAGGGCACACTGGTACCTCAGCAGAGAGTCAACACTGGGGTGTCTGCCCCCCCAATATCAATGGCACCGGCCAAAGATTCCTTCATCTCTTCCTTCCCCTCCATCCAAATTCAAGCAGCACCATGAGAGGAAAGGTGAGGCAGGGAACAAAGACAGCCCAGACTCAGGTTCTGAGCCTGCTGTGGGCAAGTGGAGAAGCTTCAAAATGGGAATTAGCTGGAGAATGAGACGATGCCCAAAAGTACCTGGGAGAGCAAAGGGATTTGCCAAGAGTTCCTTGGACTTGGAACAGGGAGACTGGATGGAGAAGATTGATGAGCAGTGGTGTAAATGCATAGCGAAGTCCCTACCACTGGAAACCTTGAGCCGAGCTTCCTGTCTCGTGGACCTCAGCAGCCTGTATTAGGATGAGCCAGGATAATAACTTCTCAGCTCTCAGGGAAATTGTGAGAGTACTGGAGAAGCAGAACTCCTGAGCTAAAGCATCCAAATCTCTTTGGGGGTAATATAACTACTACTTTCTAAATATGCTGTGATCTGAATGGCATCAGGGCCTTGCCTGTTGCTCTTTCAACAAACTGGTTACCACTGGCAGCAAGTAATTGATTGAGGTTACCTAAGGCAGGAACACATTGCCTCAGCAACCATCCAAGGAGTCAATAAATCCTTGTTTGACCAAGTGACAAGGAATGAGCCTTATATTCTTTGGGTGGAAATGTCGTTTTCCTTCTGCTCAATGTGGAAAATACAGTATGTACATAACATGTTTGATTTTGTCAACTTATGTCAGAATTTCAGAAGATTCTTAAAGCCTCCAGAGGAATGAGTCAACAAAGCGAATTTGAGGAAGGGGGTGGTACCGAGAAAACGAAGCAGGAAAGACTGGATTCTGTCATTGAGCAAAGGAGCTGTCAGTCGCTTCTACTCAGCAAATCAGGTCCCAGCATACTCACTCACAACAAATTAGATCCCAGGAAAGGAAAACCCAATGGGTGGTCCTAAAGAGAAGTCAAGGTTTGAGAGATGTTAGGCAGGCTGACCCTGGAGAAAGAAGTGGCTGTCACAGGAGCCAGACCCTTCTGCCATGTGAGGTGATGGATGAAGACCGGAAGCCTTAGAGAAGGGAGAACAAGTGCTCATTTCTGGCGGGTGGACGTGCTACAGCCAAAACCCGCGCAGAAACAGAATGGGCAGGGAGGACAGGATCAGAAGCAAAGGTAGAATTTGGGACCAGGGAAACTCCAGGAGAGACAGAGGGAAGGCTGGCTTAGAGCCCAGAGACAGACACACAGGGTCCCACTCACTTAAGGGACCAGAAGAGGGTGGGCCCCAGAGGGAGGGTCCAGAGGAGACAGACACCAGCCCTCAGCTGGAAAAGGGCTGCGGAGAAAGTTCTGGGAGGGATCGATTTCTTGCCCAGCTTGGCGACTGGAACAGCCCAAGTCTGCCATGAGCTTGAAGTCATTAACTGTCATTTATCCAGGTCATATCCAGGACACCAGGTAAGGATGGGATACTTTTTAAGCTCTGGCAACCTGCAATTGGTGATTATACTCTAAGAAATCTAAACTCTGTGTGTGTGTGTGTGTGTGTGTGTGTGTGTGTGTGTGCTTGTGTGTGCTCTTTGCGACCCCATGGACTGTAGCCTACCAGGCTATGTCCATGGGATCTTCCAGGCAAGAATACTGGAGTGGGTTGCCATTTCCCTCTCCTGACCCAGG
Source organism: Aepyceros melampus (assembly GCA_006408695.1). Classification (NCBI taxonomy): domain Eukaryota; kingdom Metazoa; phylum Chordata; class Mammalia; order Artiodactyla; family Bovidae; genus Aepyceros; species Aepyceros melampus. Next base: position 356,376 of record SJXQ01011840.1, on the reverse strand, counting down.
GATTGAACCTCTGTCTCCTGCATTAACAGGCAGGTTCTTTACCACTGTGCCACCTGGGAAGCACCAAGAAACTAACTTTGCTCGCTTGTTTCTGTATTTGTGTGTGTATGTTTTCCTTTTGCAAATGTTAATGGAGATTTTAAATAAGCTCATATTTAAGGAGCATCAAGAGATTCTTCACACTGATACTGATGAGAGGAGAAGCCGGAGTGCCTGGGGTCAGGGGTCAGGGAGCAGTGTATTCTCAGCATACCTGCCCCACCCCTTTCCATGCACACAAGATTGAAATTGGAGTTGCAGCAAGAGCAATTGATTAAAAGTTTGTAAAACTGTCCCCTACAACTTAAAATCTGAAGATAAGCCAATGCTCTTAAAGATAAGTGGACTGAGCTTTAGGCAAAAATCTAATATCCCAAGTCTTTCCCTCATATTTTTTGTGTCTAATAGTCACTTAAATAATGATAGCTAACATTTTTCTGTGCCAGTCAGTCTTCTGAAACCCTTTAAATAGGTTGTTTCTTTGTATCTTCATCTGTCCTCCATCATCCTTGAGGGAGCCACTGTTCTGACCCATTTTACAGATGAGGAAACTGAAGCCAAAAAGGGTATGTGGTGTGTCAAGTTGAGAGCCATCTGACTCCAGTGACTGCATTCCTCACAGTATATGTTGGAGACCCAGGTGTGATTTCTCTTTTAAATAGTTGCTTTACAACACTGTGATAGTTTCTACTGCTCAGTAAAGTGAATCAGCTATGTATACATATTTATCCTCTCTTTTTTGGATTTCTTTTCATTTAGGCACCATGAAGGATTAAGTAGAGCTTCCTGTGCTCTACAGCAGGCTCTCATTGGCTACCTATTTTACATAGAGTATCCATAGTGTATATGTGTCAGTCCCAATCTCTCAGTTCCTCCCACCCTTGCTGTCCCTCTTGGTATCCATACATTTGTTCTGTAGGCCTGTGTCTCTATTGCTGCCTTGCAGACAGGTTCATCTGTACCATTTTTCTGGATCTTCACATGGTGCCCAAAGTAGGTCAGTTCAGTCTGAAAAACAGGGGGCAGTCAAGGTGTTGGGAGGCAGTCATCCATGGTCTAGTGCTAACAATCAACTCTTGCCACAACTTTGTACTTTTCAGCCTGGTTTTGTCATCATACAGACAGTTCCTCTGCAGGAGGAGAGAGAGGTGTGTGGAGGGAAGTGTGCCCATGGCGGGAGAGAGCGGGTGCATGTGGAACTGGTTTGGTCGGTACATAGTTCACCTCCGTTCAGAATTACAAGGTCTTAATTTCTTACAATTTAAGAACATTGCAAGGATGAATTAAAGGAACTTGGGTAATTTTGCTGGGGGCCAACAAATTTAACAGACGAGGGCAGGTCACGAAGATAGGGAAGATTTTTCATTTTCTTCCTAAAGGAACTCTAAAATAATAAGAGTCTAGTTTATGTTTTTGCTGGTTGAAGGAGGGCATGAGGTGTGATGATGTCATGAGCATAGCACTGACCCAGAGGCTAGGAGGCCAGGTCCAGACTCCTTCTGAACAAATTATTTAAAACTCTCAGCCTCAGTTTCCTTTCTGTAAAACAACCCAGTTGGATTATTTCTCAAATTCTTTCAGCTGTAAAATTCCAAGATTCTCCAATATGTCTGTTGCATTGACAAATAAAATAAGTACTTTTAAAGTAGGAAAAGATGATAGAAAATGACTTTTTGAGTCCATCCTGCCTCTGCCGCCCAGCTCCACGTCTCACTAACAGCTCCACGCCTCACCAAAGCCCCGAGCAGGACCCAACATCTCCACTAAAGACCAAGGGAGCAGTTCCCTTGGGTTTAGCCACAGGCACTGATGAGAGATTGTCTACCCAGGAGGAATTTCCTCCGATCTTGAACACGGAGCTTGACATATACTGGGAGAGGGAGTACTTTGATAGGAAAGGGGCACTGATGAGGGTATTTATTGGAAAACCGGTCTCCCCTGTTCCATGAAGTCTGAACCGTGCACAGCGTGCATGGACCTTGTCTTCCTGCAAATGGGGACTCTGCCTGCATCTTCCTGCCTCCTGTGTCTGCTGCATCAACAGGTCAGTTACTTGCTTTGAAAGCCCCATAGTGTGGCCCCCATTCAGTCCTGCCTGTCATGTCTACCACCGATGTCTTTCTTTCCTGAGGTCAAGTTCACATGGATCCTGGCCATACACAATGTCCTGAGTTTTACAGCTTGTTGCTTAGCTTCTTGGGCAGAAAAGAGGCCCTTTGTTTTCCTCACAAGTCCGTCGCCTTGGGGGGCTCCCAAGATTGAATGTTTTGTATCTGCCTTTTCTCTGCAGCTTCCCTATTCCCCGCTGTTATCTTTGGCTCTGTTGCTATGGGTGGGAATATTTTCTTGTCCTTGTTTAATAACCGCTTGGCTGCCAGACGGGCTCATTTCTCATTGTATCGGTGCAGGATTAGCCGAGATGTTTGGGAAATATTTCCTGTATTAAGCAGCAGGGGAGAGTGTGTTGGGCCCGTGCCGCCTTTTTACATCACGTCATACTTTCTCTCCACTTTTTCCCTTGGAATGTGCTGAGGCCAGTTCTTTGCATCCAGAGCCTCAGCCCCTCCCTGACACTTTGCAGAACTGGGTCCCTTTCCAGGTGCCTCCTGTAAGCACTCCTAGGGAGGCTGCAGGGAATCGCAGGCAGGCGTCTCAATTGATTTTTGATATTTGGGGTCCAATAGTGAACTGCACCATCAACCTACTATCCAGGCGAAATTGCCTATAAAACTATTTCATACTTCAGATTCTTTGACAGTTAGCTCACCAGCCTCCTATCAGAGCTGCCAACTGATTGACAATGACTTGAACGTGGTCTTTGCTGTTGCCTAGAAGTGACAGCAAGTTTACAGCTCTGTCTGAAACTCTAACCGCTCACAGATTTTTTGGCATTCTTGTCTTTGCTTGCAACAGCCCTCCAAAGATTGAGAAAAGCTATCCGGAAAAGTTACCAAAGGAGGACAAATATGAATTTTTTGGCTCTAGGTGAAATTGAGATAAAGAAGAGCGTGTGCTCAAAATCTGACTGAAAGTCAAAACCATGAGTTTGGTTGCATTGCAGTAGCAGTGACAGAGGCTTGTTTTCAGAGTAGGAGTCGCTGTGGTTGAAGTCTGAGGTCACTTCCTCCAAGCCCTAGGATCTTGGGTGGGTCCCCTCTGTAACATGGGGGTGACTGACTCGTACGGTCATTGTGGAGAATGAGTGTGAGAACACCTTGTAAACAACAAACATAATATTATTAGAAATATAGGGGACTCCCCTGATGGTCTAGAGGTTAAGACTTTGAGCTTCCAATGCAGGGAGTGCAGGTTCGATCCCTGGTGGGGACACTAAGATCCCACATGCTGCATGGTGTGGCCAAAAAAAAATAAATAAATACATTTTAGAAAGAATTGTAGGAAAACGTGTATGAAAATATTTGTAAAATGAAAAAAAAAATTGGCACAGGAGCTAATAGCTGTAGAGGCTACAGTGAAAACCTCACAGAAATGTAAACACACTTCCAAGAGGTGGGAGAACCATTTCTCCTAGCTGTGGAGGTTAATGCTTCCTTTTAAAAATGATCCAAACCTCCTTCCTGACCTGGGCAAGGTGGAGCCCAGCTCCTACCGGAGAACTGCAGCTGTCTGAGGTGCGCTTCCCCAGTCAGGGTGACCTGGGCTCAGACAGCCCTGCTTCTGCCTCGGACTTTGCTCCAGGAGCCAGTCCTCTAAAGAAGTTCCACCCTCGTTGCAGGAGGATGGAGGTGACGGCTCCATCCCAGACAGGGCAGTGGTGAGAGACCCATGGCCTCTGTTGGTCACCCTCCTGTGGAGAATTTGGGGTTCACTCCTTGGTACCATCCTGACTTGGCAGACAACTCAAGATTCCCTAAAGCTCCCCAATATCCTTTCATATAAAACTCACTATGGAACATTTCGAGCATTCAGAAAAAATAGAAGGGAACAGCATAAGGGACCCCTGTGTACCCATCACCCCCTTCATCAGTAGTCAATATTTTGCCAATTATTTCACCCATTTCTGCTCCTCCCTTTGCTTCTTTTGTTTTTGGCTGAAGTTTTTTAAAACAAATCCTGGATATCATATTATTCCACCTAATGATGGAGACCTAGATTAGATCCCTGGGTCAGGAAGATGCCCTGGAGAAGCAGATGGCAACCCATTCCATTATTCTTGCCTGGAGAATCCCATGATCAGAGGAGCCTGGTGAGCTACAGTCCGTGGGGTTGCAAAGAGCTGGACATGACTAAGCAACTAACACATATACATACATTTTAAAATAAATCCAAGACACTGTATTATTCTACCCGTACATATCTCAGCATGCATTTCGAACTGATAGAGGCCATTTTTTCTGGCATAACCATAACATCATTTTCCCACCCAACAGGATTCATTATAGTATGCTCAGTACATCCCAATGATCATTTCTGCTCAGATTGGCAAGAAATGCTTTATGTTAATTATAAGACCCCAGCCTGACACACTGTCTCACCTGCTTCTATCATCTTGGTGCCCTGAGCAGAAACCTCAGCCTGGGAACGTGTTGAGAGAATGCATTCCTCTTCCCGGGTCCCCTCTCTAGTTGGAGCACTCACCTGCCCAGTGGATTGGGACTAAGGACCTGGTGAGAGGCTGGGCTCCTCAGGTATCTCTCTGGGATTGGTCTGTCCCCAGGGCATATCGTCCACCCAGCATGGTGTCCACAGGCTCAGTACCCGTAGCCCCAGCCCAGGCCCACCTTGTAGGGTGAATCTGAAGGGTCGTCTCTCATTTGTGGAATGAGGAAGTGATTCTGGGTCAATAGATCTGCTCTAGAAAACCCAGTCTGACCGGCATCTCTGGTAAGGCTCTAACTGCATCAGCAGTGAGGCTGGTATTTTGGTCTCTGTTTCTGCTGTGGGGCTCTAACTGACAGGTGGGCACAGCTCTCAGTGCTTCACATCTTTCCCTCTGCTCCTCCACCACCCGCACCCACGGGGGCTTCAGCCTGCTGGGGAGAAAGCAGGACTCAGGGATCTCACCTCCCTCTCAGGCTATCTCCGTGCTAACACTTCCCACTGGACACAGGGCTAGACTTTCTCCCTTCTTGGGGAAGGAGGGGGCTTCCTATAGGGTCCTGAGACTTCTCTAGCCTTGGTGAGGTGAGGTGAAGTCGCTCAGTCATGTCCGACTCTTTGCGACCCTGTGGACTGTAACCTACTAGGATTCTCCGTCCATGGGATTCTCCAGGCAAGAATACTGGAGTGGATTGCCATTTCCAGGGGATCTTCCCAACCCAGGGATCGAACCTGGGTCTCCCGCATTGGAGGCAGACGCTTTAACCTCTGAGCCACCAGGGAAGCCCCTTTATGGCAATTTCAAGATTTAGCTCTTCCAAACCGGTGCTTGGTATGTTATTGGTATTTAGTTGTTCAGTCACTAAGTCATGCCTGACTCTTTGCGACCCCATGGACTGCAGCATGCCAGGCTTCCCTGTCCTTCACCATCTCCTGGAGTTTGTTCAGCTTCATGTCCACTGAGTTGGTGATGCCATCCAACCATCTCATCTTCTGTTATCCCCTTCTCCTCTGCACTCAATCTTTCCCAGCATCAGGGTCTTTTTCAGTGAGTCAGCTCTTCACATCAGGTGGCCAAAGTACTGGAGCTTCAGCATCAGTCCTTCCAATGAATATTCAAGGTTGATTTCCTTTAGGATGGACTGGTTTGATCTCTTTGCTGTCCAAGGGACTCTGAAGATGCTTGTTATTTTAAGGAATGTAGAATAAAAAGATTTTTTTCTGAATGAATTGTGTTTCAAAGACTGATCTTATTAGGAACTCAAAAGTCCTGTTGGAGGTCAAATACTGAATATTGGCCTCCTTTCCTTTTGCACTAGAACAGCCCTCTCTGCTACCAATTTAGAGATAGCATCCCCTAGCTGTATGAATTGGGAGAAATCTCACATTTACGGAAATGTGAAAAAGAAAAGGCAAAGCTATTATTTCTTTTACCAACTTCCCCAGGGTGGGACAAGGGCCAGCTCTAATAGGATCCCAAGACTCTTGTCTCGATGTGTGAGAGTGAAAGATGAAGCCCAGTTTCTGATTTAGGGGGTCATGCGATTATGCTGACCCAGGCCAGTAGATGTGAGAAGAGGACTGGGGGAAATACTGGGTCTACAGCAGCGGATGTTGGAGGCAGGGTGCTTACTGGACATATGGGTGGAGGTGCTCAGGTGGCTCCTGGAATCATGAGCTTCAGAGAGGCTGGCTGGAGATGAGGATTTAGGGCTCAGGACCACTCAGTGGTGATTGATGTGGGGATTAGAGATTTCCTAGGGGTTGGCTGCAGGTTACAGTTTCGGCAAAGTCAAGGTTCGAGAAGTAGTTTGGAGCTTACACAAATCCTCCTAAGTTGCTCTGTTCTGGCATTAAGAAGGTAGCTTACACAGACCTAGAAAACAAACTTATGGTTACCATAGGGGAAAGGGAGGGGAAGGATAATTAGGGAGGTGGGGATTAACACATACATACTGCTATATATAAAATAGAGAAATGACAAGGAACTACTACTATATATAAGATATAGAAAAAAACAAGGATACACTGCATACCATAGGGAACTGTACTCATATTTTATAATAACTTATCAGGAAAAAGAATCTGGAAAACTATATATAAATGTATATACATATTGAGTTTCCCATGTAGTGCAGTAGTAAAGAATCTGCCTGCCAATGCAAAACTGCTGGAAACTAGGTTTCAATCCCTGGGTTGGGAAGATTCCCCTGGAGGAGGAAGTGGCAACCAACTCCAGTATTCTTGCCTTGGAAATCCCCTGGACAGAGGAGCCTGGTGGACTACACTGCATGGGGTCACAGAGTCAGACAAGGTTGAAATGACTGAGCAGCATGGCAGGCTGCATTTCTCAAACGTGAGCCCACCCAATCCTCTACACTGGTAAAGCTCGACTTTCAGGGACTCCTCTGGTGGCCCAGTGGTTAAGACTCCGTGCTTCCAAGGCAGAAGGTGAGGGTTTTATCCTTGGTCAGGAAGCTAAAGTCCCACGTCTCAGGGCCAAAAAACCAAAACATAAAACAGAAGCAGTGTTGTAACAAATTCAATAAAGACTTTAAAAATGGTCCACATCCAAAAAAAAAAAAAAAAAATTGGAAAAGAATTCCCCTTCCAAGACCACACCCTAAAGCCACTGAATGAGGATGTTCAGAGTGGTGTTCAGAAGCATGCGTTCTGGGGCTCATGTGTCCCTCGGGGGCCTTTATGCCATGGAGAGAATATTTGACTTCTCTCTTGATAGCACAACTGCTAAGATAAAGATAAGACACATGTAGCAATATTCTGCTCTGCAGAGGGCGTGGCGTAATTCCGAGGGACTGTGGCATGAACCATGGAACCCCAAGCTTGCATTTTCACTTCTGTTCAGAGATCCCATGCCTTCTTCCTTGACCTTGGGCTCACCTCTGTCCCACTCTGCAGTGGGCACACATGGATTTCCGGGGATTCATTCTGTCTGTGGGACAGAGAGGCACATGCAAAGTGTCAAGTATTACTCATAACTTTACTGTAAACTCCACCCAGAATCTGAAAGCCTGGCTTCAATCTAGTTCCTTACATCACCAGCAGTTTCAATTAGGAACCATAAAACATAGGAAGCATCTGGAGGTCAGAGGTCAGAATCAGCACTGGCCCTGGATGACATAGTAAAGCTACCGGTTGCACCTTGCATCTCTTGCTTTTCTTTTCTCTGCTATTGCCTGCTCCTCATCCCTGTCACTGGAGCTTTCGCTAGCCGAGACACTGTCCCTGGTCTGGGGAAGAGCTGGTGATCTAATTCTAACTAAAATGTTAGTGACTTAGTCGTTAATCCTAAGCTTTTGGTTTTGTCTTTTTCTTTTTTAAAAAACTTTTTTATTTACATTGGAGGCTTCCCCGGTGGCTCAGATGATAAAGAATCTGCCAGAAATGGGAGAGACCTGCATTTGATCCCTGGGTTGGGAAGATCCCCTGGAGAAGGGAATGGCTCCCCACTCCAGTATTCTTGCCTGGAGAATCCTATGGACAGAGGAACCCAGAGGGCTACAGTCCATAGGGTGGTAAAGAGTCAGATATGACTGAGTGACTAACACAGTTGATTAACAAAATTGTGATAGTTTCAGAGTGAAGTGACTCAGCCATATATATACATGTATCCATTCTCCCCCAGGGAAGCTGGGCTTCCCTTGTAGCTCAGCTGGTAAAGAATCTGCCCGCAATGCAGGAGACCTGGGTTCAATCCCTGGTTTGGGAAGACCCTCTGGAGAAGGGAAAGGCTACCCACTCCAGTATTCTGGCCTGGAGAATTCCATGAACTGCATAGGCCATGGGATCACAAAGAGTCGGACACGACTGAGCGGCTTTCACATCCACATTCTCCCCCAAACTCCCCTCCCATCCAGGCTGCCACATAACATTGAACTGTACTATATAGTAAATTACCCATTTAAAATACAGCAGAGTGTACATGTTCATCCCAAAGGAGCCTCATTTTAAATAGTGGAAAAGCAATACAAAGCTTAAATTTACCATCTTAACCATTTTAAGTATACAGTTCAGTTGTGTTAAGTATATTTGCATTATTGTGCAACCGTGAAAAAATGAAGACTTATGATGGTGGTACTGGAAGTAGGAGTGAAAAACTTCACAACCTTTTCATTTTGCAATAGGAAACTCCATATCCATTGAACTGCTACCTATTTCCCTCTCAAGTCCCTAGAACCACTGTAAGTTTTTAAATAAGGGATGGACGGTAATGCAGCGCTTAACCCAAAGAATGAATCACTGCTGGTGGAACTGGAGTCAACAGGAACAAGCAAGTAGGGAATATTTTCAGCTGGAGGATTATTAACACCACTGCCCCTGCCCCCTACATCATCACCATCATAGGTCTTCCCAGGCCCACCCTGGTAGTTGAAGGAAATGGTAACCCATTCCACTGTTCTTGCCTGGAAAATCCCATGGACAGAGGAGCCTGGTGGGCTACAGTCCATGGGGCCACCAAGAGTCAGACACAGCTGAGCTACTGAGCACCCTGGTGGCTGGAGCATCATTGGTCGTTCACTCTGGGCTCCAAGGCATCACCTGATGGGCAGGCTGCTGACCTCATTAAACATCCAGAAAAGAGAAGGACCATGAGAGTATTGCACTCATCTCAGGCTGTGGCTAATCCAGGCTTGGGAAACTCTGTGGGCCAGCCTCGCTCCCAGGCCGCAGAGCACTGCAGTTAATCCCTCAGGACTGGGCAGTGGCCAGAATCATCTCCGGATGAGCTGATGGCCTGTTCTAGGCACAGCTGGCCTCCACCCATATCCTGTAGGCGATACAGTAGGCGAAAGGCCCCATGGAAACGAAAGAGTTTAGTAAAAGAGAAAGAATTTTTAACTGATCCTCAGGGAAACCTGGAGTTTGGACCTGCTGCTGCTGCTATTAAACTTGGTCACCATCCGCAGATGATGTCCCCAGTGACAGGCTCCCTTTCCTCCTAGAAACAGGAGTTATTGAGACTAGTGCCTCAGAGGTAAGATCCATGCCGCTCTGAGAAGTCATTATCTGTTGTACCAAAATAAACCACAGAGCTTCACACATCCTGTCATGAAGGGGCATCAGCCATTATTACATGGTCCGGAAGCCGACGATGTCTATGGTGTCTTGTGCCTTTGCTTCTTAGAATGAAATGCCTGGAACTGGCAGCACTGACCCTTGAAGCTGGCACAGAATCCCAGACTCAAGCTATTGCATACTCTGCATTTTAACAAGATGCCCATGTGGTTCTATAGCCCACAAAAGTTAGAGAAGGACCACTTCAACATGGGCAGCACCTGGCCAAGCATTGTGGCATCTCAACACTTGTATTGGCTCCTTGTGACTTCAGGATAAACCTGAAATCCTTAACAAAGATGGAAGGCCACCACTAGCTGGCTCTGCCTCCTGGTCCAGCTTCGGCTCCTTGGGTCCCCCTCTGCTCTCTCCAGCACAGCTGTGAGGACTTCTTTTGCTGGGCTGAGCACATGGCCATCAGATGACAAATTCTCTGGGCTTGGAATCTCCTGCATAGAACTATCCCCTTTTGTTAACTCCTCTGTTATCTCTTCAACAGATATTTAGGGAGCATTTCCTAGGTCAGGCATCCTCTGGGAATAGTCCTCATGGAGCTTATGTTGCAGGTCTCCCAGATTTCACTGAATCATCTCCCCGAGGATGGCAACCCTGACGCCTAGGGAAGGGTAAATCTCTGGGTGCTGTCCTCCCAGCCACATGTGCACCCCATGTGTAACACATTATGTTTTACCCATAAAACATGGCTCGTGGCTCATGTCTTCCTTTCCTGTTAGCCTGGAGTCCTTCAAGGGCAGGGCCTGTGTGTCTTGTTTGCAGCCTCTGCTCTCAGCCACCACCTCACCCAGAGACGGGCCCCATGAACTCAGTACAAGGAGGGTTTCCAGAGGCAGGGAGGGACATGGCTGAGATGCAAAGAAAAAGCTCAGTGACAGTGGGACCTGCTGACTCTCATCAGAGCCATGAGTGAATGACTTTTATCTTTGACTTATTTCTTTGATCTAAACTTCCAAAGAGATGATGTGTGCCCACAGTGTGTGCCCTTTGAAGAGAGGAAATCTAAGCTGGCATCCACGGTGGATTCCATCTGCCCAGATCTGCCTGGGATCCAAGCCCCATACCCCTTTCCAAGGAGCAAATGGTGGAGACTACAGGGGTGGAGTCAGGGTGTGGCTCCAGCCGGGTCTGACTGTGAAAGGCTGTGTTCCTGGGGAGGCGTTCTAGCTTCCCCCTCCCCACCCCACCATCCTCCGCCCCTGGAAAGGAGGTGGGTGGTTGTGGCCTCCAAGGTATCGGGAACAGAGGCCCAGATAAGAGCAGTTCTGAAAAGAGAGAGGTTCAAGATTTTTTCAAATCAAAACTTATTAAGAGATCGTGGACCATAAAACTTATTCTGAATTGATGAACTGGGACAGTCAATGCAAGAGAGAATATTCCTTTTCTCCCTCCCTTTGCAGGTAGCTACAGGGGCGCTAGTGGTAAAGAACCCACTTGCCAATGCGGAAGTCCTAAGAGATATGAGTTTGATCCCAGGGTTTGGAAGATCCCCCGGGGGAGGGATGGCAATCTGTTCCAGTATTCTTGCTTACAGAATCCCATGGACAGAGGAGCTTGGAGGACTATAGTCCATAGGGTTGCAAAGAGTCGGACATAACTGAAGTGACTTAGCAGGCATGGTGAAAAGAACTGTGGAAACCTAAGGAAAGTCAGACTTGTCATCAGAGATCACAGGGGCTGACATTCAGACTCCCTTGACGTTACTGTTCAGTATCAAAAAAAAAAACCTTATGTAAGGCATAAGATTGGTGTCCTTTCCCATGTCCTTCTCATTTTTCTTCTTGCATTTCTGAGGCAGGAGAGGCAGATGGTGTGGATCCCAGGCTGTCCAGGGAATGGGCTGGGCTTCACTGACCTTCCCTTGGTCACACAGAGTCCTGATTCCAGCTTGCTGTGATTCCCATTAGACGTTCATGCTATGGCATGCATGCAGACTGCGATGAGGTCAGGCAGATGGCTCTGTGACTTTGAGCTCTGAGCAAAATTGGTTATGACTGCAGCTGACACACACACCCAGGCCCACAGTGCAGGCAGGCAAAGGCCACCTTGAATCCGCACAGGACTGTTCTCAGGAAACCTTTGGATAAATTCCTTTTTCAATAACAACTTCCCTTATGTAAACGAATGAAGAGAAAGCAAACCCAAAGTCTCTGCATAGTTGACTTGTTTTGTATTATTTTAGCTATCTTAGAGTGCTTGTGAGTCAGATGCAATTTCAGGAAATACTGCCCGTATCACCAGCTGGAATCCAGGGTCCTGTTTTCCAAGAGCCCTCAGGCTCATGGACATGTGTTTCTGAGCATGCACACACAAACACACACACATACACACACACTCAAGCTCTCACACAAGCCTACACTCACTTTCACCAACTGGCATATTCACATACACTCACATACACTCACATAAAACTCAAATATACACACACACCTTCCCACACACCTATTACACATACATTCCCACCCAGGCACCCCTATATACACACACGCATGCTCATGTACACACACACACACACACACACACACTCTTTCATACGTCTCTGGCCAGCTCTCCCTGATGCTAAATGTAGCATTATGGGCTCTTTACCAAAGGTACATGTTGCATGAGAATTAAACCTGAAGAATGTTCACTGGTTACTCTTTAATAGATATTTCCAAATGTCTGCATGTTTTGGTTGGTGGACATCAGACTGTTGGGTTGAGGCAAGTTTTTCTTTGGAGCTCCCTCTCTTCTGGGGATGAGTGAATCAGTTATTCCTGGTCATCCCTCCCCACTGAAGCAGAACAGCAGGAAAAATAAGGTCAATTAACTCTGTGTCCACTGCAAAGGACAGACAACATACAGGAAGCTGATCTGGAGTCCCTAGGCACAAGTAGCGCAGTTGGTAAATAATCCACCTGCCAGTGCAGGAGACGTGGCTTTGATCCCTGAGTTGGGAAATCCCATGGACAGAAGAGCCTGGTGGGCTACAGTCCGCGGGGCTGCAAAGAGTCAGACATGACTGAACAACTAAACACCTGGACCACACCAGGGACAGAAGGCACTTTGCAAGCAACAACTCCAGCCCCTCCTGATTTCTCCACAAAGGTCCAGAAGCCCCTCAGATCCCTACCCTTTGCACAGTGGTCACTGCAGGTCATACCCAACTCCTTGGGAACCTGCGATCTCTGCTGAGTCCAGTGAGGACAGGACACGGCGATGGACCCATCTGTGGGAACAAGACTCGCTTCTGTAAATGCAGTGGTGCCCCTGCACTCTTGGCTTTCGTACAAAGCCAATATTTGTCCTTAACTATTTGTGTTTGTCCACTGTTTGTTATATAGTTGTGTCTGTTTCCTCTTGGCGTCCGTCAGCCTCAGTGTGTCTCCCTCTCTTGTAAACACACAGACGAGGGAGACTTTCTCTGAGTGATGGTGAGTATAGGGTTCCCAGAAACAGAGCCCTCACTCAGTGCTTTCTGATGGTGGTGGGAACGCAGGAAGATTTTCACAATGAGCTCTCCTGGTTTCTAAGCGCCTCTAGGTGATTCTGTGTCAGGGGAGGGGTCCCTGATCCTCTCTGTGCACTTTATCTCGATATGCTCATTCAGACCCGAGAAACAGGTGACACATCTGTGTGGACCGCAGGAGAGCTTTTCCCTGTGGTATTTGATGCCGAGTGTAACATTCAGAAGGGCTTCCCTGGTGGCTCAGGGAGCTTGCCAGCCATTGCAGGAGACACGGGTTTCAGTCTCTGGGTTGGGAAGATCCTTGGAGAAGGAAATGGCAACCTACGCCAGTATTCTTGCCTGGGGAATCTCATGGACAGAGGAGCCTGGCGGGCTACAGTCCATGGGGTGGCAAAGAGTCGGACACAACTAAGCAACTGAATAGCAACAGCATTGTGAGTGTGAGGTCGTGGATGAGCAATCCTAGTGGACAAAAGGTGGAGGGACGTGCCAGCAACTGCTTATGCACAATGGAGGGGTGGGTCTGAGGACCCCCAGATATAAGGCTACATCACATATGATCCAAAGAAATTGGGAAGCCGTCTGGGTTAGAAGACAGTGTGCTTGGGTGTGGCTGCCAGCAAATGGAGCATTCTTTACGGAAAAGACAGGGACAGTCCCAGGACACCCACAGGCCTGGGTGCCTACCAGCAACCCATGACCAGGCAAAACCATATGCTGATGCCTAGAGAAAGTGGATGACCTTGCTAATCTGTAGAATGTGTATAATAACACATCTCATAGGATTACTGTGGAGTTAATTGAAAACACATGCAAAAGGGCTTAGCACATTAGCACTGAACACTAAATAAGTGGGAATCATTATTATAACCACAATCATTATTGCCCCACGAATACTCATCGTTTTTACCCCCACAAATAGTTAGAAGGGAACAACCGTTGTAGAATTACTGTGTTCGGTGTAAAGAATGTGACTCTTCTGGGGATAAAAGAACTCAATAAACTGAGCCCTAAATAACGTGAAAGACAAATTTCCACCTGAACAGAAATGATCTGAGGAAGAATGAAAGGGAAGAAAAGTGGCTGACATGATCATTGTGAAATGGCTTAAAAATTCCTATCATCTACTTTCATGAATGGAAAAAAGTCTTCATAGTAACCATTATTTTATTGTTGTTCAGTCACTCAGTCATGCCCAACTGTCTGTGACCCTGTGGACTGCAGCACGCCAGGCTTCCCTGTCCTTCACTATCTCCCAGAGCTTGCTCAAACTCATGTCCTTTGAGTTGGTGATGCCATCCAACCATCTCATCTTGTCATCCCCTTCTCCTCCTGCCCTCAGTCTTTCCCAGAATCAGGGTGGTTTTTTTTTCCAGTGAATCAGCTCTTCGCATCAGGTGGCCAAGGTATTAGAGCTTCAGCTTCAGCGTCAGTCCTTCAAGTAAATATTCAGGGTTGATTTCCTTTAGGATTATTCTATGGGCACTTAGTATTTGTCAGGTACTTTGTCAACATCTTCTCGTTCAATCACAAGACCTTATGTGGTAGGCATTTCTCTCAGAGAACTGTATAGAACCTGTTAGAATCACTGTCATTGTCAACCACAGTCCTTCGCCCAGGCTTACTGTTAGCACCGAGAGCTGAGGTCCAAACCCAACGATGAGGTGCCCGCCGCTGTGGTTTTTTCTACCTCAGCTCAGAGCAAGGAAGCTCGGAGGGTGCCCTTCCCCATCCTGCCTTCTGCTCCAGCAGGCAGTGGAGCAGAGCTTGGAAGTGTCTGGGTTTTGGGTCAGACTTGGCCAGGCTTCCAGTGGCAATTTTGTAGCAGCACAACCTTGGACAGGCTTCTCCAGCTTTCCAAGCCTCCGTCTCCTTATGGCTCAGTGAGGATGACAGTGAGATGATCTTCCACACTAGCTTCATTTTTTATAGAATGACATCCAACTATATGGCTGGCACATAAGTATTAAATCTTTAAAGGGTCACTGTTATTATAATACTGTATAATCACCAGATATGTATGTAGCCAGAACCTCTTCTTCAGCATCAGGCCCCACAGTGGACTCTCAGATCCGATGAAGCAACATTGCAAAATATCTCAACAGCCACTCATCAGTGAGTCAGAACTCATTTCCAGGTGGCTCCAGCTAACACCTCTTTTAATTGCCTTCAGAATAAATACCTCCCAGGTTCAAAAAGTTGCCTGAGGTCTTACACAAAATCCGGGGCCAGATATTGTTATGAAAGCCATGTGGTGATTGCACAAATATTTTAAATATGGCTCACACTCTCCTTGCCCAAGGCAATGTCATAGCTGGGGGTAGCAGGCAGGAGAACAGAAGATTTTAATGAGAAGGTGTGAACCTTGGGGTGATAGTCCTTGTTTGTTTCTCACTTAAGAATTTTCTAGCCATGCATCCATCCTTGGCTTTCAGAAACTGGGAAATCACCCTGGATGGCCCCTGGCTCTGCGATGGAACTCAAATCCCCTTGCTCCACAATTTACTGTGTTGTTTCTGGGTGGGTTTCTGTGCTTATTTCCCTGAGTGTCATCTAGATAGTCAGCACATGTGATTTGCAAGGCAAACAAAGGAAGAGAGGCTGGGTCCAGGGAAGAGAAGAGGTCTGTGTAACAAGAAAGCCAATGGCTTTTAAGGACTAGCTAAGTCCATCCCAGCTCAGATCCTGGGAAGTGATGAGCAGAGCCATTGCTGCCTGCTGTATGAACACCACTTTGTAACAGTTTTATCCATCCAGTAAATGAAAGCTGGGATGCTTCTCACACCCAGACTCATCCCTGCATGTTCAAACTGGCTTTGCAGCTATGTGCATATGCTGTCCATCAGGGAAATAATCCATCTGATCATTGACCTGATGTAGACAAAAGAGCTTCCTAGTAGCTCAGCTGTTAAAGAATCTGCCTGCAATGCAGGAGACCCCAATTCAATTCCTGGGTCAGGAGTATCCCCTGGAGAAGGGATAGGCCACCCATCCAGTATTCTTGGGCTTCCCTAGTGGCTCAGATGGTAAAGAATCTGTCTGCAATGTGTGAGACCTGGGTTTGATCCCTGGGTTGGGAAGATTCCCTGGAGGATGACATGACAATCCACTCCAGTATTTTTGGCTGGAGAATCCCATGGACAGGGGAGCCTGGCAGGCTACAGTCCATGGGGTCACAAAGAATCGGACATGACTAAGAAACTAAGCACAGCATAGGCAGAAAAGCAGAATTACTGTTTCCCTTTTGAACATCACGTAAATGAGGATTTAGTCAAAGGCTTTTCTCTT
Source organism: Aepyceros melampus (assembly GCA_006408695.1). NCBI lineage: Eukaryota > Metazoa > Chordata > Mammalia > Artiodactyla > Bovidae > Aepyceros > Aepyceros melampus. The sequence continues at coordinate 339,950 of SJXQ01011840.1, read as the reverse complement.
AGACTTATGGACCCAAGGAGTGGAAAGGAGTGGGTGAGATGCATGGAGAGAGTAACATGGAAACTTACATTACCATATGTAAAATGGAGAGCCCGTAATTTGCTGTACGTCTCAGGGAACTCAAACAGGGGCTCTGTATCAATCTAGAGGGGTGGGATGGGAAGGGATATGGGAGGGAGGTTCAAGAGGGAGGGGACATATGCACACTTATGGCTGATTCTTGTTGATGTTTCACAGAAAACAAAATTCTGTAAAGCAATTATCCTTTAATTAATAAATAATACATATTTAAAAGGCTTCTGTTAAGTCACTTTAACACACATAACATGGTGCTCTTCTGCAGGATCTGGCCTCAAGGTCGGTGCTGGAAGGAAGATGCCGCAAGTCGGGTCAAACACACACACACCACCCAGACAGCAAGCGATCACACTGTAATTATAAGCGTGTGCTGGGGGTGACTAGTGGGCTCTTTCTGTCTCCTTCTGTGTATGAGAATCAATCAAACGTAAGGAGAAAGGAGACACCCGCCAACAGAGGCACCCATGTCCGGCATTTTCCCTTTGAAGCCAGATCTCCTTTGACCTCAGGAGTCACTGAACCCTAGTGGTGTCAGACGGGTCAGCAGAGGTGGCTCCGGGGGAATGTTTTCTTAGCCGGTACATTTATCAAGACTGGGAAATGGGAGCAGCCCCAGAACTCAGTGCAGTCCTGCACATCCCCTTTTCCCTGATTCCCCTTTGAAGGTAAATCTGTAGCAGACATGAAATCGATTGGTGGGTTGGGGGAGGGAAAAGATGGACTAGCCTGTGTTTCACGCCTTGTAACAGGTTTTCAGGACTTCTTGGATGAAATAAAGGGTAACTATAATGGGATAGCGGAGAAGGCAATGGCACCCCACTCCAGTACTCTTGCCTGGAAAATCCCATGGATGGAGGAGCCTGGTAGGCTTCAGTCCAGGGGGTCGCTAAGTCGGACACGACTGAGCAACCTCACTTTCACCTTTCGCTTTCATGCATTGGAGAAGGAAATGGCAACCCACTCCAGTGTTCTTGCCTGGAGAACCCCAGGGACGGGGGAGCCTGGTGGGCTGCCGTCTATGGGGTCGCACAGAGTCGGACACGACTGAAGTGACTTAGCAATAATGGGATAGAATGTTCTTTCAGGGCTTTGAAGCTGAGTTCATGGTCCAGGTGGGGCTACAGGTGAACATAATACAGCAAAATGCAGCCAGGAGGAAAGCCACAGTGGTCATGTGATGAATTATCAGAAGACTAGCAGGTGCGGCAGGAATACAGAGCTGTGTGCCAGCAGGAACAAGGTCCCCCAGGAAATGTGTGAAGAAATGGATAGGAAGTCTTTGTAAGCAAGTCCAGAGCTGAAGTGCCTGGACAAACTCTGTGGAAGGATTGGGGCTCTGACTAAGTGTTTCCAAATCTCGGGTCATAAATTCTTGTCCATTGAAAACCCAAGACATGAAACTAAGTCAGGAGTGACCTACACTAAGGACAACACATTTACTCTGTCCCCAGGCCACATATAAAGCTGAATTCTGTGGATCCCATCCAGGAAGTCCAGAATGGGGTGCCGGCTACGGCCACAAGTCTGAATTACAAAGGAAGGGATAGAAGACAAACTCTTTGACTCTTGGATGTTTAAAACCACATCTCCATCCAGACATCCATTCCAGAGCAATGGATCCTGATGGAAAACTCTGGAACAGGATGAACCTTTCAGTCTCAGACCACGATACCCTATTTTTATAGCCCTGAAGTTTTTACCATCAATGTGAGAAGTGAATTTTTTTAAAGTATTTATTTATTTATATATTTTTGGCTGTGCTGGCTGGATCTTCACCGTTGTGTGGGCTTTTCTCTAATTGTGACCAGCGGGAGCTGCTCTTCATTGCGGTACTTGGGCTTCTCATTGAGGTGGCTCTAGGGCGCATAAGCTCAGTAGTTGTGGCTCCTGGGCTCTGGTACACAGGCTGAGTAGTTGTGGTGCATGGGCTTAGTTGCTCTGAAGCATGTGGGATCCTCCCAGACCAAAGATCAAACCTGTGTCTTCTGTATTGGCAGGCAGATTCTTTACCACTGAGCCATGGGGAAGCCTGAGGAAGCTAATCTTTAAAGGCAAAGCCCCCTACCCTCTGCCCCTTCCTTCTTAAGGATGTCAGTCTAATTTCCAGCTGCAGGCAAGGGCTACACAACTTGGGCCTGAGCCAGCATGGACACCCCTCCATTCAAATGGACAGAGGCTGTGATCCCTGAGGAATATTTGCTTCCCAGCTTGAACGGAAGATGCTGTCAACTGCAGGCATCGTGTAACATCTTCCAGTAAAGCAACTTTCCCCAAAATGTGTTCCAAAGATATTTTGCAATGTTAGCATTCTACCATCAAACCAATTTGGAAAACACAGGATTAAACTGAGTTCAACGTTTTCTCATGTGTGGGTTTTTGAGTCATTATTATTGTATATCATGACTCTCCAAGCAGAGAATGCAGCATCTTTCAATCTTATTAGACCAGTGAAAACTTTCCTGGTGAAAATGACTTCCAAAAATAAGTGCTCCATGAAGCACATTGTGGGGAGCACTGTATGAGGGGTCCCCCTCCCAGAACATGCTCTTCTTCAGACTCCGTGCCTCTGCCAGGAGAAGGGGCTTCCCAGTGACCCCCGCTGAGCCAGCTATGGGAAGTTTTCCTTGTTACGAGCCTGTCTACAGCTAAACTTCACATGTTTTCTCCAGGTACTTTTTCTTGTGTTCACAGTCAGTTCAGTTCAGTCGCTCAGTCATGTCCGACTCTTTGCCACCCCATGAATCGCAGCACGCCAGGCCTCCCTGTTGTCTATCACCAACTCCCAGAGTTCACTCAGACTCACGTCCATCAAGTCAGTGATGCCATCCAGCCATCTCATCCTCTGTCGTCCCCTTCTCCTCCTGCCCCCAATCCCTCCCAGCATCAGGGTCTTTTCCAATGAGTCAACTCTGCGCATGAGGTGGCCAAAGTACTAGAGTTTCAGCTTCAGCATCATTCCTTCCAAAGAAATCCCATTCTGATCTCCTTCAGAATGGACTGGTTGGATCTCCTTACAGTCCAAGGGACTCTCAAGAGTCTTCTCCAACACCACAGTTCAAAAGCATCAATTCTTTGGTGCTCAGCCTTCTTCACAGTCCAACTCTCACATCCATACATGACCACAGGAAAAACCATAGCCTTGACTAGACACAAGACTTCCTTTCTACTCAGATCCCTTGTTTGAGTTACGAGGAGGCAGAGCTTAGTCTCTGGGTCCATCTGCAGCCCCAGGCCACTTGTTACATTAGGTTGCGTTTAGCTGAGCAGCCCGCTGGGATCAATTCATCCTTCTCTGAGCGGATGATGGGTTTGGAACTCAGACCTGACCCGTCAAAGGGCCGCTTTGCACAGAGGAAAACATAGTGTGGAGTCCCACACTGTCCCAATTCTGAAGAACCCGGACTCCAGGGGAAGACGAGGGCAGAGACCACTGGTGACTCAATGCCTCCTGCCATCACCTCTAGAAAAACAACCCCAAGCACCGACTCCAGACAGTGGCTCAGCATCTTCTGTGCAGGCGACAGCACGTGAGGCTTTTTCACTGCATCCCGAGTCCTCCGGGGGGACAGTGATACTGGGAGGGCCGGGCGGGGGCGCCTGGTTCGCCCCCCGCCTCCCCGCACTGGCCAAGCCGGAAGCTCCAACACTGCCTCCTCGGCAAGGACTTGGCCCACGTCAGAAATGTAGAATCCGGTCCTGGAGCCTCAACTGGGTGACTCCTGGTTTCTGTCATGATGTTGGAGACATGAAGTCTGGAAACTGCAGCCCATCTGTTTTCCAGTTTTCTTATTTAAAATAGTATCTTGTCCAAATGTGAAATGAGAAGAAAACACAGCAGCGTGAATACTCTGTAAGCTGGAGACATTAGAGGGACCAGTTCTAGAGCACAGACTCCACCTGCAGGCCAGAAAGGGTGACCCCAGGTGGGATGGAGCGCTGCCCCAGGGGCTAGGCAGCTGCATAAACACCCAGTGCCTCCTCGGAGCCCGGAGAGCCTGCCTGGGGAGATAAAGGGATGAGGTCATCCTGGCAAGCCCGTGCCACCTCCAGTCATTAGACCCCTGCCAGGCCTCCCCCCAGGCCAGCCCCTTGCCCCCACAGGTGTGCTGCCCTCTCCAGCTGGCATAACAAGGCCATGCCAGCTCCGAGGCGGAGGCAGCCCAGGGCTGTCCAAGACTAACACAGCCAGGCCGCCGATGCCAAGCCAGGAAGATGAGAGAAGGCTCTTCTCTGCAAAATGAAAATAAATTGCAAAATGGCATCGTGTATGTGGTTGCCCTGGAGAAGGAGGATCTGGAGAGGAGTAAAGCTAGAAAGCTGGTTTCCATAAAGCCAGGTGGTCCTGGGACAGGGAAAAGCATCAGCTGCCTTGGTGCGGGGATAAACGGGAAAAGCTGCAGAGCTTGCCCAGATCCCGACCCCTCCTGGGGACCTCTGGCTACAGGAGATACACCCTGCAGTCCTGTGCCTGCAGGCTGCCCACTTAAACCATTAACAAACTTGTAGACTCAAAACTCAGAACCACGGCTTCTCACACATTCCATCTCTGCCCCTGGAACCTCATCATCTGTGCTTTGTTAGTCCCTTAGGTTTTCAGGCCACACAACCCTGAGCAAGCTGCCCCTGGGAAGGGGGAGCTATCTCCCATCATCCGTTAGAAGGAGTATCTTTGCTTTCACTCTGTTCTCATCCAACTTTTCCATCAACTTGGGCTCCAGGAGGACAAGCAAGCTGT